>CAIGRF010347041.1:0-14994 GCA_903798235.1 Fraxinus ornus
CTACATTCTGAGAGATAGAGAAAATTTGAGAAAGTTTGATTCCAAAAGTGATGAGGAAATCTTCCTAGAATACTCCAAAAACAGTCGAGCCTATTGGGTATACAATAATCGTACACGAGTTAAGATGGAATCCATCAATGTAGTGGTGGATGATGCTTGTAGTGAGTGGGAGATTGAAGGAGATTGGGTAGAGCTGGAATGCTTGAGTGTTGATCCCGACATGGTTATTGAACCTAAAGAAACTTCTGTTCATGATCCCCACACACTTCGAATGGTCTAGATACACCTAATAAGGAGTCCACAACTGATGATAAAGCTAAACATCCTAAAGAACCTTCGTCTATAGTTAAGACGAACCATCCTAAAGTTAATATTATTCGAGATTTAGAAGAAGGGATGAAACTTCGTAAGAGGTTATTAAACAACTTGACATATGCTAGCTATGTGTCTAGCCTAAAAAGGTCGAAGAAGGCCATAGGGATGCATGTTAGTTTAACGCGACGCATGTAGAGCTAAATCAGTTTGTAAGAAACAAAGTATGGAATTGAGTTCTAGGCCTGATGATTGTGATGTTATAGATACTAAGTGGATATTTAAGAATAAAACTGATAATCAAGGTACCATAACTAGAAATAAATATATGTTAGTTGTCCAAGGATATACTCAGGTTCAATGTATAGATTTTGATGAAATATTTGCCCCGACAGCTAGACTTGAATCCATTAGAATTCTCCTAGCTGTTGTCTATACTTTAGGATTCAAATTATATCAAATGGATGTCAAGAGTGTTTTCCTGAATGGGATACTTCAGAAAGAAGCCTATGTTGAACAACCTAAATGGTTTATTGATTCTAAATATCCATATTATGTCTATAGGTTGAATAAATGCTTTATATGGTCTTAAACAAGCTCCTAGAGCTTGGTATGATAGGCTTACTGCATATCTCATGGAACATGGTTTCTCAAGAAGTGGTACGATAGAGCCCTATTATAAGATGTATTGAGAAAACCATCACCATAGCTTAGATTTATGTTGATGACATCATTTTTGGTTCTCATGTTGATTCTCTTGCTCATGATTTCGCTAAATACATGAAACAAGAATTTGAAATGAGTATGATTGGAGAATTAAATTACTTTCTTGGTCTCCAAGTCAAACAAACAAATGATGGGTTATTCATATCTCAATCGAAATATGCAAAAAATCTTGTCAATCATTTTGGCCTAGACAGCAAGAAACACACTAGAACCCCCATGAGCACCAATGTCAAGTTGGGTCATGATCCTACAGGTAAGAATGTTGATCAGACACTATACATGAGTATGATAGTAGTTTACTCTATCTCACTGCTATTATACCTCACACGCTTTTAGTGTAGGGGTTTGTGCACACTTTCGGCTGATCCCAAGGAATCTTACATGAGTGTCGTGTGACGTATCTTTAGTCATGTAAATTGAACTATAGATTATGGGATTTTGTACTCTTGGAACTCTAATCTTGATCTTGCTGGCTATTCCGATGTCAATTGGGCTAGAAATGCTAATGATAGAAAAAGTACTTCTAGAGGTTGTTTTTATGTTGGAGCTAATCTTGTGACTTGGATTAGTAGGAAACTAAATTCTATCTCATTATCCACAGCAGAGGCTGAGTATATAGCTACAGGAAGTTACTGCACTCAACTGCTTCGGATGAAGCAAATGTTGAGTGATTTTGGAATTGAGCAAGGTACTATGACTTGTTTTGTGATAATACTAGTGCCATTAATTGTTCCAAAATCTTTTTCAACACTCTCGAACCAAACATATTGATATAAGACATCATTTTATTCGAGAGCTTGTGGAAACTCATGTTACGACTCTTGAGCATATCTCTACATAGAACCAGTTAGCTGACTTATTTACAAGCCATTAGATGGTCTTCATTTTGAGTCTCTTAGGATGACTATTTGTGTTTGTGTACCTCATTGATTAAGTATTTTTTGGTGCATGCTAGTACTTTATCACTATGTGACATTGATTTATGCATAAATCATATTTGTTTGTTTATTTTCTATAGGAACACTTATGCATATTTTTATTTTATTTTATTTGCATTTGATAATTTTTTGTGTGCTTGTTACATTCATGCTTTCAATTACAAAAAAAAAAAAAAGTTAATAAAAATATATATTTTATGCGAGACATCTTTTAGACTTAACATACAATGAACTTGGTTTTGTTGGTTGTGATAAAAAATAAGTTTATTTGATGAGTTGTAACGTAATTTCCATTGCTCGCTTAGGTTATTTATGGAGTACTTAGTATAGGTCTCTTCATATACCAACTGTACTACACACACTATGATCTTGTTAGTATAACTCTACCGCGTGTGTGAGATTTAGGATGTCAGTCACATGTTAGTAGGGTGACTTTGAATATGAATTGACCTTATTTATTAGACCTAAGCTCAATATTATCCTTAATATAAATTATATACAATAAAGGAAAATGCTCAATATCTTATGCTCATCTTCGAAGCCTATTTGACTTGAGCAATTAAGCCTGCGGGGTTTCTCATAACCTGGTGTCTATGGTCAACTGACTTGGGTTAACTAGCATAAAACTCGCTACAGGGGTCATTTTTGTCACTTAATGTAGAAGAGCATGCACTTAATGAGCTTCCATATTTCAACTTGTGAAATAAAAAAATATGCTAAAAGTCAGGAGAAAAAAAAAATCTCCACAAAATGAGCTTTCATGTATACGTTTTGATGTGCTTTACTTAGTTTGACTTTCATAAGTAGAAGAATATCCTTATTGGCAGTGATGTTATGCAAGTCCTTTCTCACAAAATTAAGGTTTGGAGTCCTACTACTAGAGGATTAGTGACACTTTACACATATGGGTTGCTTATACAATTTACTCCATGATTTACTTGAGTCAAATATGTAAGAAGGTTTATTGATCATTGCTTATACTTATGTTTGCTAACACATGTATTATTGGGTTGTTGTATGTTATTTCTTGGCCCCTTATCATTTTGTGACAAAAATGGGGAGTAGAAAATATAAAAAAGGCACTTTATTGCATATTGCATTAACATGATGTTTTGATTCAACACGACATATAAATTTTTTTACTCAAAAGTAAAATTTTTTAGTCAAAGGGCATTATATGATACAATTTCAGTTTTTGCTAGATTAAGTTTTGATGTTTTGTAGTATTCGTTTTGGTGTGTTGGGTTGCATTGATATTATGTCTTAGATTAGCATATGATATGAAACCGAAAAGATGCATTATGAATTATAAACTGCCTAAATCACTTTTACACTGTGAACTGCTTGAAATGTTTTTACACTTAATACTGTTTCACATATATTTTACATTGGGTAATTGAGTTGTCTATTTCAGGAAAGAGGTGTTGAAAAATGATGTGCAGAATTCGCTCAAGACAGTTATTGGTTGTGTCAAGTTTTGAGTCTGTAATTTCACATTACTACTGCCTTGACTTTAGGTTGTAGTTTTGTCATAGAATGTCAAATGGGAAGCTTGTTAGGTATTTAATGTAAATGACAAATCTGTGAACAAAAAGGACTTAAGTTGATATGTTGTAAAAAGTCAAGGAGTAATGTGCAATTCCTGAAAGTTTTGATATTTAGGTTTAGGGTTCAAAAATGGGAAAGAAAGAAAAATGGTGGGAAATTTTGCCAGACTGTCGCCTCGCCTTCGTTCGAGCGATAACCTGTCGCTCACCTTTCGCTCGAGCGACAATGCTATCCGAGAATTTTTAATTCATTTTTTAAAGGCTTTTTATTCGGCCCATTCATTCTCTAACCTGCATATAAATACTCGAACGCCTCTGGACATTTTTTTCGAAGGTTGATCATTGAGTAAACACTTGGTTTTCATATTATCTTCATCAGTTATCATTCAACCTTCATTATTCACATAGTGAATTGTTCTTGGCGGTAAGAAAAACATTAAATTCACAATCCAAATACCAAATTGCTGCTTCCATCATATATGTCAGAGTTTCTGAAGATTAAGGGAAGGTGACTAGAGTTTCAGTCCTTAAAGAACGCAGTATTCTTCATGAATCCATAAGAGATAGACAATTTCACAAAGCTAGGAATTGCAGCAGGAGACCGCAATCTAAGGGAGCTTTGGAAACTGCAGTTGGGAGTTGGTGCAAGAACATAGAATCCAGAAAAATTGTTGAAATTTTAGCCAGGAGGTCAGATAGTACGTATCGTTGTCTAGTCTAGTAGATTGTAAGTTATAAATAGTTTATAGTGGATTGTTGACCGGCAATATGTCCGGAGTTTTCACCCAGTTGAGTTTCTTCGTGATCAATTCTTGTGTTAATTTATTGCTTACATAATTGCGGTATTTCAACATAGAAATAATTGAGTTGCACGATTAACTATCTATAAAATAATTAATAGTGACTTGTTACTATTTAATTTTTAAATTATTTTAATTCCGCGTAATCACCTATTCACATCCCCTCTAGGTGTAGTTTAGGTCGAACTTAGTATTTTCACCCTTAATTTTTCAAACTTAAGTGTTTATGTTAATTACATTAAGGGAAAATAAACAAACATAAGGCGATTAGGTGACAATGAGACTTCGAACATCTTAAAACTAATTCATACGAATATTCGTGGGACATTTACTTCGGATTCTTAGAGTGGTCAATAGTAATTAAGTATGCTCATAGATGAGTTTTTATCACTATATATCTCATCTATGAGAAATCTCAAATACTGGACATGTTTAAGACATACAATATCGAGGTTGAAAAAAAAACTCTATAAAAGAATTTAACAAGTCACAAATTACCATAGTGGTAAATACTATAACAGATATGACGGTTCACGAGAACAATATCCATGGCCTTTTGCTAAATTCTTAGAGGAATGTGGAATTGTCACTTTGTATATCAGAATCTCTTTAGGTAGAAGCACTAAAGACTGAATTCTCAACAAAGTTCCTTATTTTTTTTTTTTCAAAAAATTCTAGTTAACTAATATATTTTTTAATTTGTCATTAATTATTATTTTTTATTCTTCACGGGGCGGGTTTGGGGCGGGGCACCCTTGTCCCACCCCGCCTCGTGATGGTTTTTTTTCCCCATTCGGGGCTGGGTGAGACATGTTTTCTTGCCATCACTAATCTGATTTATATTTAGATAGAAACTGTGATAAGAATTATACATTTGATGAATTCTGCAAACTCCTTTGCTGATTTTCGAACTCGAATGATCACGATCTGCAATTCAAACTGTCCAATTGTCCAGCCTCCAATGATGATCCACATAGAGAACAAGAATGATGATAAGAGTTTTCTTTTTTTGTGCTAGCAAGATTAATGAAATTTTCCCATACTATTTTCAAACCCTATTAGCCTATTAGTATAAGTCCAAGTGGGCTGGCCTGTCTCTTAAACTTAACCCGATCCAACATTTAATTAATCAAATTAACTAAATGTGGTCCATGAATTGATTAATCCAATTAATTAATTTGGGCCTATTAGTAAGCAACCCAGTTAATTAATCCAACACTTGTCAATTAATTAACTGTAAATCTCATTCTTTTGTGTGTAACACATCAAGTTTTCAATCACGATGCCTAACGATGTGAATTATTATTTTGATCTAATCAAAATCGATAAGTTGAAATACCACTTTTAATTTATCATCAATTCACATCCATCATCCCAGATTGACATCTAACAATGTGTTAGGACAATACATGTGAAGGAAAATGTCACATGGTATGACAAAATCAAACTTGTTCGTTTACCGTGAAACTATAATCCCTTCGTCAATATGATCCGATCAATTATGAGATATGGATATGTGTCAATCTCAATTATCAATCATATGTTTCATCCTACTGTTAAGTCAATGTAAGTCGAAAACTCTTTTTTCGACTTGTGAGTTCACATTGCCCAATGATTTCATTATCAACTTAACTAGATAAAATGTAGATCATAATCTCATATTATTTAAGAGTGACAAATCCTCTATTGATCACTCACAACCTTCATATGAGTTTTGACATACCCGAACAATGCAATATTAGCGACCCTTGGCAGAGCAACATCCAACATCACCAAAGTATAATTGTCCTTATATAAGGCACTATGATGACCTCAAGTCAAATGACCAATTCCACTATCGAACGTTAGAGATTAACCATTTACACTCAGATAATTATTCATGTGGAATCTTTCAACGGGTCTCCAATGTTTGTTCTATAACAAAACATCCACACAAGTGTCACCACACTTTAACTTATAAGATCAGCTACTTAATTCATAAGTAAGAAATGCCACATGTGATGGTCTATCAATAATAACAATATCCGTATCTCGTTATTACATACGACGACAGACAACTTAAGATTCAATCATATGTAACTTGTATCTCACAATTACAACTCTTTGTAATTAACAAATCATCAAAACTCGAATCTACGAATTTTATTATTTAATTAATTAGACTATTAATTCAATTAAATAATAGATTTTGCCATAAATATGCATCGATTATATACATTAAAAGTGCTTATGTCCAAAATTGATTGGATTTAGGACATAACATTTATGGTTGCAAGGTTGATCTGATTCTTTACTTGCATTGTGATTAACAAATCATCAAGACTTGAATCTACGGATTCTATTATTTAATTAATTAGAATATTAATTCAATTAAATAATAGATCTTGCCATAAATATGCATCGGTTATATATACATTAAAAGTGCTTATGTCCAAAATTGATTGGATTTAGGACATAACATTTATGGTTGCAAGGTTGATCTGATTCTTTACTTGCCTCCTTTATTGGTCGAAGATGATACAGAGTTAATGTTTCAACATCTGTGACTCTACGAAATCAGTCAAAAACTTGACAAAAGCAAACATGAGGTTAGATCCTATTTGTTGTTTATGAGTGAGCTGATACGTACGCCTGATGATGCCAAACTCTTTGGCTCCAAAGGTATCATTCAAGTAAATTATCTTAAACACAAACTCAATCTGCCAGGACTCTCAAGAAGACTAGCCCTCGAGGAAAGCTGTAATCAAAACCTTCGCCACGTAAAACTTCAAACTAGCGATTTTTCTCCCCCACCTTGGACAAAATACTGGCAAATTATTAGTTTTGCCTTGATTGTAACAATACTGCAAACTGTTTACACCATTCTCCCATCAACATCATTTGTAATTTGATCAATATTTTTTTTGCAATCAATTTTGTGTTTGTTTACATTTGAGTTCTATAGTGGAATGAAGTTTTGGAGATTTATTAATTAAAACTGTCAAATGTTCATGGAGATCTTGAGCCATTTATTGCTAGACTCTAATGCAATTTTAACCATTATATATTTCAACACAATTGGATAAGATTATTGTGTTGATCGGGTTCTCAAACCGTTCAAACTAGGATAATTAAATTTTCAAAACAATTTTCTTAAAGTAATTCTATTTATCATCATGATGATGGAATATTGGTGATGTGACAACCCATTATCTCTCACATTTCTCTGTCTCCTCCTTGTATCTCTCATAAAAATGGAACTGTCCAATTTCATTGTTCTACATAAGCTGCTACATCATCGATGTTCCATCATTAAAATGATAAGTAACATTATTCAATTTTTTTTATATCTGCACCACATTTTAATGACAAGTTTTTCAACATTTTCTCATTTTTTGCTTTTATATCCTTGACTTTTTTCTCATCACATTGTTATTCTTAACATTCAATTAATAAACATATTTTATCATCAATCACGATTTTTATCGAAATATTATGCTAAGCGCATTGAAAAGAGGGACAAATATTTTTTATAACTTTTGTATTAACTATGTATTTTGATTATTCAAAAATAGAGAGGTAATATGTATTTTTTCTCCATCGTAACAAACATTTTGGGCAAAAGTCGTCTATATAAATGAGATGTGAAAATTATTAGAGGGTTGACAAAAAAAAATTAAAAAAAGTTGAGAACATAAATGTAAAACTAAGACAAGTTTAGAAATATTCATTACAATTACAGTATTGTGTAGATAACAAAAATTGTAGTGTAAATATATTTACCCTTCAAATAATTAAGTAATAATGCAAATAATAGTGCTATTTATTCTAGCTCGAGTTGATCCCATTTGATGTGGTATTATCATATGAGGTAGAGTCGTAGAGATAAATAGCATTACTCTAGTGCAAATATCAAGCCCAGATGCAAAGAAATCCGGTCCAATAACTAGTTGATCAATCACTTGTCTCTCTGTGTGTGTGTACGTGCGTTGTGGGAGTGGTAAGTAGAAATAATTAGCCAATTAGGTGGCTGTGTTTCAAAGTCTATGTTGATTCCAAAAAATGGATCAACAGAATAGGGTTTGAGAACATCCTCTAATTATGAAATGAATCACATAAATATAGGAAAGGTAAATTGCCATGTGGGCTTAATGGGCCGAACCCAAGCTTAGGCCCAAAAATATTCGAATTGATTAAATAGGTTCATTGTAATTAAATAGTCGATGTTACGTAATATATGGGTGTAACATTAGTCCCCCAAGTCTGAGTCGTACATGCATGTGTGGGTCGGACTTTGAAGTATAAATATTCAGGCTAATCAATGTAGGATCCTCTCCATCTGAACATGCCACATAATATGTGGGTGTAACATCAGTCCCCCAAGTTTGAATTGTACATTCATGTGTGGGTAGGATTTTGAAATATAAACTATCAAGAGATGAGGTCTTACAGATCGCCTCAAAAAATATGTATCGATCTCAAATAGGCAAGGACTTACTAATTGCCTCGAGAATATAAATCGCTACAATAAATAAGGAGTTACAAACTGTCTCTGATAATATATGTGCCAGTCTAAATAAGCGAGGACTTACGAATTGCCTCAAAAGGTAGATACTACATATAATTTGTTGAAATTTCGACAGCATCTCCTTTGTAATATGGACTAAACCAATCCTATAATACAATACAATATATCAACTGCACATATACCAAATAAATTTGTGGTCCATTTGCCCTCAAATTACTCCCGACAATAAGGTGAATAACGACATATCAAATGTCTCCAAGATATATAATATGCAGAAAGTCTACTATGTATTGTAGTAGGTTATATGCTCGAGTAGTTCATTGTAATAGTATTGCTAATATGAATTAAGTAACATGTTAAAAATATAGATAATGTGGTACACATATTTGCTGAAGCGAAAATAATGCCATGACCTGCTAGCAGTGATGTAAAGTACATACTTGGTAGCAATAATATAATGCATATGCTAGCAATAATAATGTAATGATATTAAGTTACCAGTATCACAAAAGTCTCCCAAATCTGAGACGAATATTTATATGCTGGTCGAACTTGAGATATAAACAACTAAATATATAAGCAGCTATGATGAAGCTGATGTAGATGTGATGTAATTGCTGAAGAGGGTAAGCCACATTGAAGCAACTGAAGCCTATGATGAGGCTGAATAAAGTTAGGCGAGACCCTTGTTGAAGAGGACGAGCCATATTTACCGAAGCTTGTGATGAGGCTGAATAAAGATAGACGAGGCCCTTGCTGAAGAGGGTGAGCCATATTGAAGTAACTGAAGCATGTGATGAGGCTGAATAAAGTTAGACGAGGCCCCTACTGAAGAGGGCGAGCTATATTGAAGCAACTGAAGCTTGTGATGAGGCGAAATAAAGTAAGGCGAGACCCTTGTTGAAGAGGGCGAGCCATATTGAAGCAACTGAAGCCTGTGATGAGGCTGAATAAAGTAAGGCGAGATCCTTATTGAAGAGGGCGAGCCATATTGTAGCAACTGAAGCCTATGATGAGGCTGAATAAAGCTAGGCGAGGCTCTTACTGAAGAGGGCGAACCATATTGAAGCAACTGAAGCCTGTAATGAGGCTGAATAAAGCTAGATGAGGCCTTTGTCGAAAAGGGCGAGCCATATTGAAGCAACTTAAGCCTGTGATGAGGCTGAATAAAGCGAGACGAGACCCTTGCTAAATAAAGTAAGGTAATGTCCTTATGTAAGCAGCAAAGGCAATGCTCTGAATGTGTAGATGCTCTGAATGTATAAGTAGCAGAGACGATGCTCACTTATGGTCTCGCCATAATAAATCTGAATGTAATATATAGGCTCGCCGTATAAAATTTGAATATAACATAAGAGCTTGTCATACTTAACGTAACTTATGAGTTTGTCATAGTTAATAAGCTGACGGAGATATGGGCTCGCCATATTTTGACGAAGGAGTGTATGACCTTGTCATACTTAACATAACTTATGAGCTTGTCATAGTTAATAAGTTGATGGAGATATGGGCTTGTCATATTTTAACCGTTGAAGGAGCGTATGAGCTTGTCATACTTAACGTAACTTATGAGCTTGTCATAGTTAAAAAGTTGATAGAGATATGGACTCGCCATATTTTGACCGTTGAAGGAGTTTATGACCTTGTTATACTTGACGTAACTTATGAGCTTGTCATAGTTAATAAGTTGATGGAGATGTGGGCTCGTCATATTTTAACCGTTGAAGGAGCGTATGAGATTGTCATACTTAACGTAACTTATAAGCTTGTCATAGATAATAAGTTGATGGAGATATGGACTTGCCTTCAAATGCGAGAAACCTGAGACGTCTAAAAATAGGTAGGAACAACCAATATATGCCGGATCTTTCTTTATTCAAGGAACGATGACTTCAAGATATCGCATGTTCCTTTATTCAAAGAATGTCGAATCCAACATACAGCCTCTTCCTTTATCAAGGAACGAGGACTTCAAGATATTGCATCTTCCTTTATTCAAAGAACGAGGACTTCAAGATATTGAATCTTCCTTTATTTAGAGAACGAGGACTTCAAGATATCGCATCTTCCTTTATCCAAGGAATGAGGATTAAAGATATCGCGTCTTCCTTTATCCAAGGAACGAGGACTTCAAGATATCGCCTTTTCCTTTATTCAAGATTTCAGATTTTCCTTTATTCAAGGAACGAGGACTCAGAGAAATACCGCCTTTGATAATAAGTAATCCACGAGCTAGGGTCGTCTTAAATGATGCGAGGTCTTACAAGCTATTATCGGACATGTGAGGTCTTAGAGTTTGCCTCACATAGTAGAGGTGATAATCAAGAGGGCTTTGAATAAGAGAAATTCGAGTTAAGTATTTTGTTGAACACTTGTGTATATAGTCGTAATTCTTAATTTCGTTAGTAGCTTTTGTCTGTACCAAACTATGAAACCATCATGCTCTATTTTCACAATTTAGCGCAAGAATCATAAAAGAATACCCGAATCATCTTTGGAGGAATTTGAACAATTAGTAGCATAGCCATTGGCCGAGCATTTTTCTCAAGTTGGTGGTGGATAACTCCATATTTTTTAGATCTCTTCTCAGAATGCAACTGTTTTTCAATCATAGACAAAGTTCCACCAATTTTGATTTCAAATTGCCAAGAACCAAGTTGTAGATGTCTTTTGTAGCCCAATAGAGTTGGGCCATAATTCAGGCCTCAATATGCCCAGATTGTAATTAACTCAAGTGATAGGAATTTTTGCATCACCCAAAATTTATTAAACCACAACATTTGAGATTAAAATAAGAAAGGAATAATTTTGGCCAAATTAAATTCCAATCTGATCAAACAGAAGCAGATGCCCAATCAAAGTTCATAAATCTTTAAATGGGAATTAGTTGTGGCAGCCCAATAATAAGTCTCACTGGCAACGAATTGTTTCATGGAAAGTAGAACTAGGAATGAGAATAGTGTCTAGCAAGCCCATTGAAATTAGTTGGATCAAATAAAAGCAATAGGCCCATCCAAACTTATAAGCTTAGGCAAGCCCCAGAGATATGAGGCCCAACCAAATTAATCATTAGGAGACACTATGCATAAACCTTTGGTCCAAGTCCCTTTAAAAACCAAATTAATATGCACCGCTTCTAATCTTGGATTAAATTGTATTAACAATAGGGAACAATACATATCTGCTAGTTTTAAAGATCACATTTCATAAATAACAAACTCATTAATATATTTTAAAAATCGGGTGGTAAATAAATTTATTAAATAATATACATTAATTATTTCTACCCATTCCACCTCACCTACCACATCCTATCACCCCACTACACCATCTTCCCTCCACCTCTCCACCGGAGACGGCCATCAACTTCGGCGATCACTCCGGCGGCCGCTCCGGCGACTTAAAGATTTTCAGAAAATAAAAAATTGAAAATCACACCCCCACCCCCACATCCATGGATCCACATACCACTACCCATCCCTACCTCCACCTCCTAAAAAATTACAGGAAAAATCTCAAGTCACTTTAATCAAGTTTGTATTCAATGTGACTAACTGTGACAAATTTGTGTTCATTGTGACTGTCTGTAACTAATTGTGACCAATTTTGTATTCAATGTGACAACTGTGACCAAATTTGTGTTCATCGTGACTTCTGTGACCAATTAAATCTTAATTGTGAATGTATATGATCAAGTAACAATTAATACAAAATTGGTCACAATCAGTCAAAGTATACACATATTTGGTCACAAATGATCACCACATGTACCACTAGTGACAGAACCATTATTGCCTAGACCACCACTGTCACCTCCAACTCATCATACATAGATCACCACCTCCAATTCATCATACATAGATCACCTCCAATTCAAATTATATATTGATTTTGTAGTGTCCACATGAAGTGATTTTATTATTTAAATAATTATGAGGACATTACATAACCCAAAACAAACACTGCAATAAGATCTCTCCTCTGCAGCAAGTGTAAATTATGGCTATAAACTCATCCTCCACCCTACGCTTTATCACACGGTTTCAGGTGCAAACTGAATTCTTCATAAAACCTAGTCCAAAATTTTTCTGCCAGGAATTGATTCTTCTATAAATTATTATCAAAAATTTAATTGAAAATGGAAGAGGCGTTTAGGAAGCTTAATGGCTCCCACACACTAATGCAGGAACACGACCAACTTTCTCCAGCCTCAGCCGTTCCAAAGAGGTGCACCACTGCTACTACCAACAAGAGGTCATTGAAAGATGGTTCAACATCTGGTGGCACTATGAGGTACCGAGGTGTTCGCCGCCGTCTACGGGGTCGTTACACGACGGAAATAAGGGACCTCAGTCGAAAGAGAGGCGGTGGTTAGGAACTTTCGACCCGACGGAGGAGGCGGTAGTAAAGAGAGAAAGGAGAGGAGATGAGAGAACCGCCGCCGCCGCCACCTTCCCCATCGTCTTCCCACCACTATAACAGTCACGACCTCCACTTGCACCACCAATAAAACCTCACCACTACCACAAATAACATCAACACCACACCACATCCGCGGCTCAGATCTTTTTACTCTAGATAACGACGCCGACGCTGTCGACACCGCTCGTGCCTTGCTGTCTCACCGACGTTGTAGAGAGCGGAGAGAGATGTATATAGACGAGGGAGGGAGGAAAATAATAGGGAGGCGCTGTAGAGAGCGGAGAGAGATGTAGAGAGAGGAGGGAGGGAGGAAAATAATAGGGGGTGGGGGATAGTGGTGGGTATATAGATTAATTTAGTCTTAAAATATTATTATTAATATTTTAATGTTTAATTATCATCTAATTTTTGTAAAAATAAACTTTGAATCTGATTTTTGAAATGTTAAGTTGAGAATTCTGGTTTCATGTAATTTCCCCTTAACAATATCCATCAACAAGCTGTAAAGTCCACTTTGCCTGCAAAAAGGACCATTTGAATAGGCAACCTGTCTCTATCAAAATTAATGCTCAACGTGTACAGAAGCTAGTCCACTCACCGTCGTTTCTTTGTACTGTCCAATGCTAATTGTCGCCGGAGATAGCAAATGAAATGGTTGCTAAAACAAGGATCGTCGAATTAGAAATTTGAACAGGGCATTTCATCGAGCAGGTTGCCTGCGCCCCTCCTAAACTCTTCTTTGCTTATAACATAAACATTCGAATAAAATCTTGTCCTCGTTTCTCCGTTCGAATATGCCATTACCCATGCCTAACAGCTCTACCTTGGGCAAAGCTTTGTAAAGTTGGCATGTGTTGAAAGGTTCACAAATGGGTCCTTGTGTTTGAAGTGAATGAATCCCTTCTGTGTAACAAGCTAAAGCAGGATACGTGAGGGGAATTTGAGGATGAAGTTCCATTTTTGGTTTTTGATTATTCTTGGTTACCACCACAGCCTGAATATCACAAATTTGATGGTTAATGGCCGCCATTTTTCTTACTTGTTTGCTGATTTTTTATGTTTGAAACTCAAAGCAATAATGGATTCCTTTTTTGTAAACTTGATCAAGCTAGAAGATGCTAGAGAAAACTTTGTTCATTCAGATAAGTCATTTGCCCCAAAAAATTTGTGAGATGCTTCTCAGTAGCCTTTTCCCTTCATTTTTTCGTTGCTATCTTTGCCCCTTTTTTAGTAGAAAATTGTTCGAAAAATTATCTATTTTCCCATTTTGTTTGATGTATCAATATTTGTTGTGGGTTTTTCCAATCTTCGACTGGAGATTACTTCTCTTTATGTCGAAAAATTCCTTTTTCAAGGAAAGGTTTTCAAACCATGATTCATAATTTTTCTATCGCCTCTTCCTTTCTTCCAACCTCTTTCACCCTTTTTAGGGAAAATTTTCATATCATTTTTTGTTTGCTCCCAACATTTGCTTCTATTTTTGCTTCTTTTCCATTTTTTTCTTTTCAGTAGCATTTTTCTCTCATTTCTTGGTGGCCGGCTTTGCTGTTGTGGTAGAACAAATTGCCTGGAAAAATAATATTTTCCGATGACTTTTTGTTACGTGGTAAAACATGGTTAACGTGTCATTTCCTACAGACGGCGCCAATCAGTTGACCCCAAAAAACTGACCAACAGAATTGGATTCGAGAATCTCCTCTAATTATGAAATGAATCACACACACACACACACACACATATAT
>CAIGRF010347044.1:0-53892 GCA_903798235.1 Fraxinus ornus
GTTACTGAAGATTCACGCAACAAGAATTCAGTCTTGAGGAAACATTAACATGAGCAAGGAGGACAATGACCACACTTGATTTCAAAGCGGAATCATTTGAACTTCACAAAACAGATAGGCAAGTTCCTGATTATTGTCAAAGACACACATTTCTTAGGTGAAGAAATAGTTCTTTGATTGATCAGGCGATCATTTTCACGTCTTTCTGCGTAAATGGCTCAAGTCTATTCTGAAACTTCCTCTGTTTCATTAGTTTGATCTTAACAAACAAGGAGAAATTGTTGAGAAAGTAGAAACACAGGTTTAGACAATGAGAGAGTAGAAATGCTAACTTCAAAAAAATATGGTAAAAATATTCAGAAAAGATAAGCAGATTTTGATTGGTAACTTGCATTAAAACAAATTATTCCATCGCTGTGTATACTGCCTGCAGAATAGGCACTAAAGTTTTTCTTCTTATAATTGATATTACTTTGTAGTAGGATGAAAATCGGTGTTAGTTTCTATATGTCGATGATAGAAGGATGTTACAATCTTCTATGTAGCGTTAATTGTTGGAAGCTAATCGGTGAGATGAAAAATAAATGGTACAAGTAGTTCTAGTATCAGAATAACGTGGCTTGTGGACTAGGCATATTCTTAACTTCGAAGTTACCATTTATAATTCTTCATTTCTCATTCCTTTTCGGCCTCACATCATTTTGTCCGCTTTAGCATTTATCCTTATTTCTGTTTTTAATTACAAGTTTTCATTTTGAACAAAATCTGAGAAATTTCAAAATGTGTAATTAGTGCATTGCAGTCCAATATTCCAAATCCAGAGTATACTCACATACACTCACAGAGAGTGTGAATGGAAAGTGATATCCTAATACCTATACAATAAAAGCACCAAACTAATGGAAAATACAGTAGCAAACTGACAAGAACCAAACCAAACAAATAAAGCCACCACCGAGCACTTCCCTTTTTCCCTTTCCTTCAATAATCTTTACCAACTCTTCTATTTCATTAACTCTAGATCTCCACATGTATGTACTACTAATTTATGTATAGGCAGCAGACTATCATATGTGAAACCCAACACGAAAACTCATAGATTGAAGAATTATCGAAAGAGTCAAGAGAGGATTTTCAATTAATTACCTGTTAAATGAGGGCAGAGGGCTCAACCGCTCAAGACTGCAGCTGAAAGGGGAACGAACTGAAAGCTGAAAGGGGAACGAGTGGAGTCTGTCTGTCTGTGGAGGGCCGAGCGGTGGCCGTGGCTAAGGCTGACTCACTCACTGGCTGCGTCGCGACTGTGCGAGTGCGTGATGGCAGTGGGTGAATGGTGGCACGACGCTGAACTGAAGTGAAGGCACCTGAAGTTGGTTGAGCTGCTGGCTGAAGAAGTGAACGATGGTGGCGACGGTGAAAGGGTTCGCCGATTCCGGTTCGGGAATTTCAGATTTGGGAATTCAAATGAATGTGAAAATTGAAAATGGTAAGGGGAACGAACTGAAAGCTGAAAGGGGAACCCTTTTACTTTGGGAAAGCCGGGTGGATTTTTGGAGGTTGAGCAAGCAATGGATTGTTGAGTTGAGAATGAGAGCGAGAAGTGGGAAGGAGAAGGAGACGGTTGTTGTTTAGTTTAGGTTAAAAATGAAAAATAAAAAATATTGAATTGGGCCAAAAATTTAACTTGGCCCAGTCAATTCGGATTTGGACAATGGTGGACCGCTGATAATGGGCTTAGGTTATTTTGCAGCGTTTATTAAACGCTGCAAAATACCATTTTTGCAACACTTATTTACAAAATGTTGCTAAAGCTTAATTATACTAACAAATTGCAACATTCAATTATCAAAATGTTGCGAAAAACCCCTATAGCAACACTTAACTATCGAATGTTGCAAAAGCTACTTTTTGTTGTAGTGAGAGTTGATGGTTTAAAAATTGTGACAGTGATCCCCAAGTCATCCCTCAAGCCACTTAAAAAGGTACTAATTCGAAACTCTTTGGATAACCAATTTATTTTGTTATATAATATTTCAAAATGAGTTTGATAAGCTTCCACAGTTCCATTTTGCCTTAACTTAGTGACTTCTCCCACAGGATCCTCATAGATTGAGGGTCCAAATCTCACTTCTAAAGCTGAGACAAAATCGTCCTAAGTGTTGACCGGACTAGCCACTTTTAACCAACTATACCAAGATAATGCCTTCCCTTCCATGTGGAAAAAGGCTATTTGCAACCTTTAGTCATTGGGTGTTTTATAGTAGTCAAAAAATTGTGTTGCTTTTTGGACCCACTCATCTGGATCTGTACCATCAAATTTAGGAAAATCCAACCTTAAGGACCTAGCTTGAATTCCCCCATTTCCCTCAAACAATGGATTGTTACTGACCTTAGAATTGGAAGACCCTTCCTCAGAATTATGATTTGCTGCCAGTTTGTCATAACTGGATGCCAAATTATTAATATGTGTAAGTATTACGACTAACATCTCCTTTTGTCTCATGTTTCTCCCGCATGTGGTTGTTCTCTCCTCTGAGTGTTGCCAAAGCTTCTACCAATTGGGCCTTCCGAGTACCATCAGCCATTGTCGCAGAATCAAGGCTCTGATACCACTGTTATTGCTTAAATCTATAGAAATTAGATAGATAAATTTTTATGGTAATTCAAGGTTATCGGCCTCCTCTTGTAATCTGTAATTTGGATAAACTTCGATGCTTTCATTAAGGAAAATCACAAACATAAATAGGTCAGGGACAACTAACCTTTACATGACCTGGGACATGGCCCATTAAACTTGGAATTGAAGTAACATACCAAACAAACTGAAAGACGCGTAAAAATAACTACTCGTAATAGAACCATTCGGCCCACTACAGATGACTACTTCAACTTAAATAACATAAACAATTAGTTCAAAACGACAGCACTTCTAGCTCATAACAGAATTAGGCTGCAATATGTATAATTCCAAAACAAATATTAATCATTGTTTTTTTCTTTTTGAAATCCATGAAAACTACTTTCATTCAAATTGTTTGGATTACGTTTGAGTTTATACAATGTAATGCATGATATGTAACATTGATCTTGTACCTATATAATGGATTTATTATTTTGACAATGTAATAATGAATTACAATATCTTTCAGTATTGTAATAACCACATGTTTGGTACACATTAAAATTTTCATTTTCATTTTCATTCTTCTACTTATTTTCAACCACACATTTTTCAATAAAATAATATTTTCCATCATATCAATAAATTTTCCTTCTTTTTGAATTGAATGTAACTTATATGAGGATAGTTCTAAGTTGTTTGGAATATCATTTTTGTTACATTGGTGGTAGTTTTATACGTCTCTTTTGTTAAAATTGATTTTAATTTTAGGATATATGGTTATCTATGGTTGTAATTTTTGTGCTACAACTACAAGTTACCAAATTGATTTATTTTCATTGTAATATTATATATCGGTTCCATTCTCCTGTGCTTGGAGCGCACGAGAAGGAACTTAGCTTTGCCTTCCAAAATTTGTCATTCATATGCAAGGCCTGCCACACGGCAGGCCTTGCGTGTAAATGTCAAATGTCAGTCATTTTTTTATTTTTTGTCATCTTTCTATATATATTTTTTTTTTGGTCTTTTAATTTTTTGTTTAGTATTTTTTTTTTATTTTTGTCTTTTTGTAGTGTATTATTTTTATCTTTTATTTTACATTAATAAAATAGACATTGCAACACATTCAGACAAAATAAAATAGACATTCAAATTTAATTCAAACTACGTCGAACGAGTACAACAATAAGTGATTTAATGGTCATCATCATCGTCAAACCCAAGGAATGCACCATAATCACTGCTACCAATACCAGTGTACATATCTTCTTGAGTATCGTCCCAAGAGTACTGTGGATGATACGGTTCGTCCACCAGCTAACTCCTAAAGGTGTGGGAAAATGAATTTAAATATAAGCATAGTACAAAATAAAACAAAATAATCACCCCGGGGGCCCGTTGGGTTAGCATTGCTTCGACGAACTTCGAAAACAACCAAATAAATGAATCAATCTTTTCATCACTTAATAAGCCACATCCGAAAACAGTAGTTTGCCGATGGTGATTTACTCCAACGAATGGTGCGAACACCCGAATACTTGTTTGTGTTATATGTTGTGTCGAAAACGACAGCATCTCCGAAGTAAACATAAGAACTAATGGACTCTGCATCAGCCCAGAAATAACGAGCGAACACACCATCTTCGTCAGTCTCATAGGCGTAGTAGAAGCTAGGACTCCTTTTTTCCAACTCGAAATGTGCAATCAATGTTTCTGCATCGCGTCCAATGGCTTCTCGTTGTCGATCTCGTCGATGGTTCCTGATATCTTGCTCATTACAGCCCAATGAAGAAGGCCCACCATCATCTATCTCCATAAGTCTGATCTGTTGACAGCTAGGAATATTGGCCTGTGAAAATTGGTCAACAAGCGCTCTTTTTGTTGCAGAAACATGTCGATGTGAGCGTAGTAGGTGTATTTTGCTTGGTGTAGATAGTGCATGATTGTGCCCCTCGACAAAATGGCTTACAACCCACATAGAAGCTGTCTGATGTTTTACAACTATTAACTTTGCGTCACATCCACAACGTGAGTTCCCACGCTTTCGTTCACCATAACGGGCCACTAGATTTTTGAGTTTCATCTGGTAGGACTCATCTTTTTTACCCTATTTAAAGCAAACATACGACTTTCAGACAAGCTTATTTGTCTGTGGATTCNCTATAACCAGCTTATTTCTCATACTCATTGTAAAAATTATACACATCATCAAGCGTTTGAAATTGGTGCCCGATTATCGGAATCGCACCAACATCCACTTGATAAAATAATTGTGAAGTGTATATGTTTGAAGTGTGTTTTCCTTGTGAAATGCATATGTTCGAGCTATTTTATAAGCAAAAAAATAGAAAGAAGACAAAAATAAAAAAAATAAAAATGTCAGCTGCGAATTGCGGCTGACATTTTACATTCACACGCAAGGCCTGTTGTGTGACAGGCCTTGCATGTGAATGTCAAATTTTGGGCTGTGCTTTGCCTTTTTGGCAAAGCAAAGCTGATTTCCTTCTCCTCCTGCGTATATATTTCCACAACCGAATGCTCATGTGCTGCATTCCTTTTTATTTTTTATTGCAGATATGGGTGTCGTTAATGTATTCGTTAAGTTCGATAAAAAAAAAGGGGAATGAATATGATGAGTACACAAGTCATGGGGTTGCTCAGCTTATTGGATCTTTATAAGAGCCTTGAAGATCCCGATTATATAAAAGCTTGTAAATATTACATTGGACAAAGATTTCTCTGGACTATTTTTCAGTTACAATCATGGTTTAGAGTGCTTGTAAACATTTTATATTGGTAATTATTTTCAGCACGAAATTAGAAAGCTTGTAATTACGCGGTGTGCTTACTTGATTATGTTGTCGGAAATTCGACTATCGCAATCGAAAGAACAAATAATGATTTATCATTTAATTCTGGATATAGATTTTCCGAGATGATGTATCTTTATGATTATGGTGCTATCAAGGTATATACAGCATATATATTTTCAACTGCCATTACAAAATACTAAATACTTGAATTAATAAAGCGAGTAATTGATGCATTAAATAACTTTATATGTCAAAAAATCATTTCTTCTTACGAGTCGTCGATTTCATTACTTTCGAAAATTTAGAGGTACACAAGAGTGCTTAAATTGAAACATAAAAGTGAAAATGATTAATTTATAGATAAAAAAAGGATTCGATGATCAAAATGAAATAACACTATAAGTTCAATAAGTAATAGTGTTTTAAACCCTACTTTCATTATTATTATTTTTAAGGCTTTAATGCCATATTGTACACAATTAATCCTCATTTATCAAAATATTCAGATGTTTCTCGGAGTTTTCAAAATAGTTAAGATATTCGTAGTAAAGACTCTAACCTTGTAAAAGTTTCATTAGAACCCATGAGAATATACAAATGTATTGTGACACTAAAGAGCAAAAGAAGTGGCCAAATACTCAAAATGATTCCTCATCCCAAAGTGAAAAAGCCAAATTGTTCAAAATATCTTAAACTGATTCCTTGATATATATCTAAACAACAAAAAGAACCTTTTATCTTCTCCATTCTGTTAACAAATTAATTCACATACTTTCTAAGAAAATGACGCCTTTTCAGACAAAACACTCAAACGAATCCCTAACTACCATTACCCTCCAACTAGTATCTATTCATTAATCGTCTTTCCGTTTTACAATGATTTATTTTAAAATCAGCTGTCCTGTTTAAAAATATATGATGTAAAAATCAATATGAAATATTTCATTATTATTTTATTATAATGTGCAACCAAAATAGTCCATTTTGGTGGGTTGGTCCACTTTGAGAATGATTTAAATTTGATTAATTGACAAACAAATAGAATAACATAATTCTGCATATGGTCATGAGTGAGTGTCATACATACTCCAATATTGCACATGTCATGGTTGACCTCAGACGAATTGTTATAATGGGTCCATCCATTACGAAATACCCCAATGAAATTAAGCTAAAAAATTCATTTAATTTGAATAAGCTATTAAGTTGCCCAAGACACTAGTAGACATTCAGAAGTTGTAGGAGAAACATCGATTTAAGACGATTTTCAAGTGAATCAGAGTCCACGATTCAACAATTTCCCTTCTTTTCACAAATTGGATTCGAACCAATATCAAGATACTTGCCCTTTATCGCTAGTTTTTAAGGAGATTTTGGAAAGAGTCATAAATTACATTGTTTTTATATTGTCCTACCTAAGAAAAGTCATTTTGAAGATTTTTACGATTAGTACGGAGGACGGTCAGCCCCGCATTTCTCGAAAACAATCAAGAGTAGTCGTTTTGCAAATCTTCAACGATACTGGCTTAAAAAAATGGATGTCTTAAAAATTGGGTCGATGATTGACTCAAAAATTAATTGATGAACAATCAAATAGTTGAGCTAGTAGTATAAATATATTAAAAATATAAACATTGAGATGAACTCATTTTGTTCTTAAATTGATCTAAGCCATTTTTATTTTTTCAATTCTTTTTAGTTATACCTAACCAATTTCCAAACTGGTACACAATTTAATAGTCAAATTGATTGGTACAATTTTTGCAAAATTGGTTAATATTTGATAAGATAATGAATACTAAACCATTTTATTATTCAATTGGCACATTAAAACATGAGACCCTAAAAAAAATCCTAAAGTTGAAATCAAACACGTCATGAAAGATTGACAAGGACTTAACCAAAACAAAGAAATGAAAAACGGATGATAAGCAATACAAAAATCAAAAGTGCTATCATATGAATGGATTTATTAGCATGGGGATATTCTTTCATTTTATATTACTCAATCATCCATCATGGTTTTCTGATCTACAGATTAAGAGCCCGTTTGGTAGAGATTAAAATCGGATTAAAATTGAAAAACTAGTCGTTATTGTTGACTTTTATTAGACGAGTGAGACCCAATAACGGCCATATTTTTAATTTTAGTCGGCCATATGCTTAAAAAATATATATAGATCACACATCAATGCTTGCTAAGGAAGTTGTTTTATACACACAGTATTACAGAAGGAAAAACACTATCTGCAATAATGGACTTTAAAGAAAAAATAATACATCAGCATTAATTTCAAAATGAGCTACTAAGGAAATAATTTAAAGGAATTGGAAAATAAGGAAATATTCTACACCAATTATAGAATCAAGTTATTATAGAAATAAATTGGGAAATATATTAACATTGTGTAGTCAACAAAATTTAAGTTGCAAAATCTAATGTAATTAGCAATCAAGTTTTTTTTTTAAAAATAAAAATAAAAATTCTTAAAGGCATTATTTTAACAACAAACACATGTAGGTATGTATGTATGTATTTATATATATATATGTATGTATCCTCTCAACAGAAATGAAACCAAATACAATGGAGAACAAAACCTCTCTTCTTCTTTTCATTACTTTCTTTTTATCGTATTTTACAGCACAGAGCTTGGGAAAAAATCAAATCGAAGCTCTTTCCCATCTGTATAAAGCCAAGCTAAGGAGCAATTCGACCATAGACAGAAGTCATTTCATTGCAAGTAATAATTTTCTTGGCACAGAAGTTAATCCTCAGAATGAGATGAAAGAAAGGGATAGGATCGAGAAATTGCCCGGACAACCACCTGTTCGATTCAAACAGTATGGTGGATATGTTACAGTGAATCAAAAGGCTGGTAGAGCATTTTACTATTACTTTGCAGAGGCTCAGCATTCTAAAGAATCTTTGCCTCTTCTTCTTTGGCTCAATGGAGGTATGCATTTTTCATTTATTTTTTAGGCGATTTCATGTCAATTATTTGGCCGTTTCTCTCTCACAAAACACGCAAATACGTAGTCTCATATGAACACATCATATTAAAAAACGGGAATTAGATGTTGTACGCAGTATGAACAAAAGTTTAAGGTTTTTTTTTGTGTGTGTTAAAACATTGTATTGGATTGGATTAAACTGGGTGTTTTGCGTGTATTTTGTGTATGATAGTGGAAAATCTCATTTTATTTAATGGATATATATTGTGAATTTTTATTTTATATTTTTTCTCTTTCACTAAACTAGAATAGAACAAAAAGTTGACTCATATTCCTAGCCTCTCTGTTTGCTAGGCATTAAAAGTAAGTAAATTTTTTTTTTTTTTTTTTGTATATTTTATTTTTATGTGAAAAGTTCAAATTTTCAAAAGTTTACATTATCCACAAAATAAATAATTTATTTACTTTCAATTCAACTTTGACCAATAAAAATATTTCTATATTAGAATAAATTTAGTCAAAGTCAATATTAATTTCAATCTGTTAATAATTTATTATTATTCACACATTACGTGGGATCCACTACTATTCATCTTAATTTTTTTCTTCCTTGCCAATATTATCAAACAATTTTTAATTTAATTAATTTGTTTAACAGGCCCTGGTTGTTCTTCTCTTGCCTATGGAGCAATGCAAGAGCTCGGACCCTTCCGTGTTAAAAGTGACGGCAAAACCTTGTTCAAAAATAAATTTGCATGGAACTATGGTGTGTCGACTTAACCACTGTTTCCCATCAAAACCAAATAACTCAATTTGCAATTATCTAACTAATTCCCTTTTAATTTCTCAGCTGCAAATGTGTTATTTTTGGAGTCTCCGGCCGGGGTTGGGTTCTCATATTCGAACACGACGTCAGATTATGGGAAGAGTGGAGATCGAGTAACAGCCAACGATAATTATATTTTCTTGTTGAATTGGCTAGAGAGATTTCCTGAGTACAAAAACAGGGATTTCTACATTTCTGGAGAGAGTTACGCCGGTCATTACGTGCCTCAATTGGCTCATACCATTCTCTACAATAACAAGAAGGCCAATAAGAACATTATTAATCTCAAAGGAATAATTGTAAGTCTCTCTCTCTCTCTCCCTCTCCCTCTCCCTCTCTCTCTCTCTCTATCTCAAAGGAATAATTGTAAGTCTCTATCTCTCTCTCGATCTCTCGAAGTAGCATATTTTAGCCTTTGATGAATGATTGATTTCTTCTTGCTTGGACATGGGAAAAATAATTAAGCTTTGTAGTATTAGAATAAGTGTGTAGACAACTCATTCCATGAGTAAGACCACATCGCTTGAATTATTCTAGTGGGCCCTAGCTTCACATGCTACGAAATAATGACATGTTCTCTTAGCAATTTGACAATAGTGTCCAAATCATTCTTCTTGGTTTGGTACAGAGAGGAAACACTGATGTGCAATATTTTTTTCGACCTTTTTCTACTAAAATAAATAAATTTTGTTTGATATTGATTATATTATTTCATAAAATAATGCTCTCTCCTTCTGATAAAGATAAACTTGCTTTTCATTTTCGTGTATCTATAATTTATAGGTCACTTTCCTTTTTTAGGAAAAATAAAAGAAAATTTTTGTATTTCCAATTATATTAATTACATTTTCTTAATAGTTGTGAAAATGGAAACAAGTAAATCTTTATGGGAATGAGAGAGTATTAAATTTTTCTAGTACTCCCTCCATCCTGCAAATATAAACTTGTTTTTGTTTTCACATAAATTGAGAAAAAATGTAATTAACATAGTTGGAATAATAAATTTTATTTATATTCTAATATACCCTTACATTATTAATTGTTTAAATACTAATAATTCATGTTTATTGATAACAAGACACGGATATATTAGAAAATTAAGAAATAACTATACAACCAACAAGAAATTAAATATATAATGTAAATTTTAAATTGTTAAGGGAGATAAAAAGAAAAATTTAATTTAAATTAAATCTTCAAATTTGAGTCAAGATTTAATTTTTTTCACTAAAATCTTAACATGTTAACAATTTCACGTGAGTGAATGCAAGATTTGAATTCATAATTATCGTATGCTCAATACCATCATGAATCACTTTATCTAAGAATTCTAAACCATTAAAAATGATACTGTTTTAATTATGTTATCTAGGGGCATTAAAGCTTCTTCGCACCTATGATTGTTGCCTGGTCAATTGTGGCAGGTTAATCTAACAAGGTCCCCATCTAAATTTCAACTTTGTGTGGAGCAAAGTCCTTGTTTGGTTATTTTCATTTTCCCATATAAAGATGTTTTGTCAATATTTCCATGTCAATAAGTCGGGTTCATTGGTTTTCACGAAAGAAGGAATTATGGGACTTGACGTCTAAATGTTTTTAATTTTTTAGCGGTTTTTTTCTTTATATATATTGATATATAAGTCTTCTCTCTATTTTTATTTTAGGTTATGCTACATGTACCCTTTGGGTTACATGTAGGTTTACTCGGGCTCACGCTTCCCCCTCACAATGGGGGTGCCCGATGATTATTTTATTCACCTCGGGCCCCTCCACATTGTGAGAGAGGCGGTGGGGTCGGGTAACCCAAAGGGGTCAAGTTGCTTAATTCTTTTATTTTATAATGCAGATTGGAAATGCTGTACTCAATGATGAGACAGATACAAGAGGGATGTATGATTATTTTGCAAGCCATGCTATAATATCCGATGAAACTAGGAATAAAATCCAAAAATACTGTAATTTCACTGCCGATTCCTTTGAAGATTCCGATGACTGCAGTAATGCAACTAGTGAAGCAAATAGCAATGTTAATAGGATCGACATCTACAATATCTACGCTCCCTTGTGCTCTAATACCAGTCTTACCGACAAGCCCAAAAAAGTTTCAGTAAGTATTAACATTAAATTAATTTCTTATATGTTACTTATAATTTAATTTTGTCACACGTCACATATTAGTTGTACAAAATTAAGAAAGAAAAATATTTTGAAATTTATAAAGTATGGTTAATTATTCATAAATTTGAATGCAGATTACAAATATGGATCCATGCAGTGACTATTATGTGTATGCTTACATGAATCGGCCTGATGTTCAAGAGGCACTCCATGCCAATGTTACCAAATTAGATCATGACTGGGAACCATGCAGGTAGATATTTTTTTTCACTCCGATTTCTTCAGTTTTGCTCGAATCTATCTTTTATTTTGACAAAATTAAGGATTCTCTAGGTTTTAAACATGTACTAAATAACCATGTTGTATTGTGTGTTGAGAATTTATAATAACTGCATTTGATATTTGAGTATTCAATTTTGATTCCAGCGATATCATAACACATTGGGGAGATAGTCCATCGACAATTCTTCCTCTACTAAGAGAGTTTATGGCCAACAGACTTCGAGTGTGGATATTTAGGTAATTTCATACCCTAACTTGTCTTTGTCATCTATTTCTACTGACCGTGAAAACTAAATTTTGTATTCTCTTACATTTCCATACCATAATTATAAAGAAAATTATAATCGGTCTCCAAGTTTCACCATCGCTACACGATGAGTACCCTAATGTTTTTTTTTTTTGATAACCGTGGATGTTCGGGTCAACTTATGCGCACATCGACTAATTCCACGGGACCCTGAAATTTACAGTCGGGTACGCACCTTAGTGGCCCTGAGGAGACTTGAACTGGTGACCATTGGGGAACAAACCCAAGGCCTGACCAATTGAGCTATCTCTCAGGGTTGATGAGTACCCTAATGTTGGAAAGCATAAAAAATTTCTGCTAAATTGTCACGAGGTTCATGCATGTCCAATTTTATGAAATTAGATTTTGCTTCTCAATTTGGGTTGGTGCCTGAAAATTGAAGTTATACATGTTTATATATAAGGGCTTCTCGAAGGTTAGGGAAAATAGGTTCGGGAACCAACAACATATTCTTAATTTATATTATATAAGATAATTATACAAATAATTTAAATAAACCATTATTTGTACAAAGGCGTGTATATATATTGGTAGAATGACACATTTTGATTGATTAGATCTTTATGGATATCTAATGCAGTGGTGACACGGATGGAAGAGTACCGGTAACTTCAACAAAGTATTCTATTAATAAGATGAAACTTGCAGTAACAACTATGTGGCATCCTTGGTTCCTGAGTGAAGAGGTAAGTAAATTAACACTTACTAGTCGTAGCAATAAATTAAGTGAAGCGAAAAAGAAAAATGCTTCAATAAAAGTTCTCAAAAATATGACTTGATTTTCAGGACGTTGGTGGATATACACAAGTTTACGAAGGAAACTTAACATTTGCCACAGTTCGAGGGGCAGGGCATCAAGTCCCAAGTTACCAACCTGCTAGAGCTCTTTCACTAATTATGCACTTCCTTGGCGGAACTGGCCTCCCCAATTCTTCTAGACAATAATCCACTTTTACTAACATTGAATTTTATGATTGTTCAGTGCAATATCTAGTGCAAATGTTGGCTCCATCTGTTCAATTCTTTCAACCAAAATAATGTCCAATGCAGTAGATATTTAATATTGCACTAATTATTTTCGGTTTGATTAGCACGATGATTATTACTTTGCATGGTACCTTTCCAAGGTTTGACTTGACACAATTGCGAACGAATTAGCCCCAATTTTGTACAATAAGATCAGAATTTTAAAGAATTTTGATAAAAATTGAAAAAAAAGTGTGATTGGAAAGGTGTAGATCTCAAAAATGTATGATTAAAATTAATTATTGACTTTGACTTTAAATCTTAATTTGATTTTTTGTTGAACCCCTTTTTTTAATGGTTACGTGAACAATTGATGCCAAGTCCACTCGCGTCCAAGCGAGCAAAATCCAACACTTTTTGATCAGAGATTCGGACAGAAAAAAGATGGTGTTTATGGACGTGAAAGATACTCTACAATGCTAGACAAAAATGTTCGAGTACCAGCAATACAATCAAGATACATAAACAAACTGAGAAACGCAAGTTCGACCCTAACAAAACCTAGAGGGGGTGAATAGGTGTAATATGCGGAATTAAAAATTTATTAATTAATTAGCAACAAGTCACCAATTAATTATCTCTAGATGATTAATCGCGCACGTCAGTTTAACCCTAACTTTAAATACCGCAGATCATACATTCAACATATATAAAGCAGTAAATGAACAATGGTATGATCATGGAGAAACCCAACTGGGAAAAATTTCAAGTACTTTGTCACTCAATCCACTATAAATTATTCTTTATTTACAGTCTACTAGACTAGACGACGACACGTGCTATCTAATCTCCTGACTACAATTCTAACAGCTATCCTGAATTCTATGCTTTCATACACCAATTCCAGCTACAATAATCAACACTTTCCTAGAATCCCACTATCCTGCAGCAGCCCCTAACTTGGTGGAATTGTTTATCTCATGTGGATTACGGAGAACAACCCGTTCTTCACAGACTAGAACTCCAGTCGTCTTCCTTGATCTTCAGCACCTCTGATAGATATATTGGAAGTGTGGTTTTTTGGTATTTGGATGAATATGATGTTTTTCTCACTACCAAGAACAGTATATCAAAAAAACATGAAGGTTGAAAGCTATGAAAATGAAAGAATATTGACAGCACAGTGTTTGCTTATTGTTCAACTTTGAAAAATCTCGTTCTAATGTCGTTTGATATTTNAGAACAGTATATCAAAAAAACATGAAGGTTGAAAGCTATGAAAATGAAAGAATATTGACAGCACTGTGTTTGCTTATTGTTCAACTTTGAAAAATCTCGTTCTAATGTCGTTTGATATTTATGGTATGGTAGAAAAAAATGGGCTAGGAAAAAACCCTTTAAAACGCGAAATAAAATTTTTCCGTATAAACATGTCGCTCAAGCGAGGAGCCGCGACATTATGTCGCTCGAGCGAATGAGGGACGACGGTTTAGTGACGATGTTTCTGATTTTGTAGCTCGAGTCAACCCTTGAAGACAATCGAGCGAAAGTCCACGCCGTTTTCCTCCTTGTTCCAAACTCGAAACCTAGACCTATTCAACTATCTTTTAAACAAATTGTACATTACTCCTTGAACTTTTACACTCTATCAATTTAAGTCCATTTGTTCACAGAATTTGCTAATTGCAAAATCAACTAAAACCTAACAAACTCTCCCTTTGACATTCTGTGACAAAACATTAATTTATGCCAATGCAGTAATAAAATAAAAGTTACAGACTCAAAATAATGACACAACCTAAACTACAAATTGTCTTGAACGAACTCTATAGTTCATGTTTCCTGAAATAGACAACTCAAATATAGTGTAAAATGTGTGAAAAACAGGATCAAAGATAAATCACAATTCAATTGTAGGTGTCATTTAAGCAATTGTAACTCATATAGCATATTTTTCAGTTTTAAATCACAAGATAAATTAAGACACGGTATCAATGCAACCCAACATACCAAAACGAAACATTGACACTATAAAAACATTAAAAACTTAATTTAGCGAAACTGAACTTAAACAAATATGCTTGTGCTCCCCCTAACTGCAAACTCTCAAAGTGTTTAAGCCGTAGGTTGTATCTATGTTTCACCCCCCCCAACAACCCCTCAGACATAAATTGCAAAACATAAAATGCAAGTCTATTTGAAACATTTATATCAATGTTATATATAGCAAAACGTTAATTACATCCAAATTTTAGAATAGTCATACATCATGTAAGCACAAAAATCTAGATACAGACTCCAAAATCTATAGACTCCCCTATCGAAACTATACAGCAAAAAACTACCCAATAAATATCTACTCCCCTTTTTGTCACACAATGACTAGGGGTAAGCCTAAATCTATGTAGCACCAACAGCATCATCGGAATCTGTAATCTCCTCGGACGCATCATCGTCATCCCAATGATGGCGTATCCATCGGAGTCCAAGCTGTACGTATCCAACAGCACCCCGAAATGTAGCAACATCGGCAGTGAGTCGATCACCGTCGTACTCAACTGTGTGATCTCTTCCATCATACAAGTCTGTTGCTCGATAAGCATGGTCATCTGTCCTAAAAGAACGATTGACTGGTCGATGGAAGTAAACGCGGAAAGAACAGACTCGAGAGGAGGAGGAGGTACTGATCCTGTAGGATGAGGAGCCAAAGAAAAAGATGAAATATCGGAGGACTAAGGAGCCGTGGAAAAAGAAGGAAAATCGAAAGGGTAAAAAAAGATCAGGTAATAGATGGGATCAGCCGGCACAGTTGGATCAACATGTGGCTGTGCGGGCTCAGAAAAAGCATGTCACCTGCTCTGGGCGATAGTGGTATGGCCAATCAGCCGAGAGACCCGCCTCGGTACCCCCTTTGGAAAACTAGCTCCTAAGGCTGTGACTAACCTATATATGAGACAAGCATAAGGTAGGGGTGTAAGCGGTCCAGTTTTACCGGTTTTTGACAAATTTTCAAACCAAACCGTTTAAACCGGTTTGAGAAAAACTCAAACCTAAACCTAACGGTTTGGTCCAGTTTTAAACCGTCGATTTCGTCGTATATTTTTTTGTCTGTCTACTTTTATGACATTAGTTCATTGAATTCAATAAATATTTATATCTTACTAGTAATAAATCTAAAACAAACTAAATATATCTACTACAAATTTAAATACCAACTAAATCAAAGTGAAATCACAATAAACCAAAATATAGTTTTTTATTTGCCATTTTAGGCTAAGACGTTACGATAACGTTACAATACATGTCTACTAAACTAAACATAAAGCCCAAAAAACATAATGATGTTCAACAAGATCTCGCGATCATCATATCTAAAAAACAAAACTACTAATTAGACGGAGAGAATAACCAACCATAATAATAAATCAATTGTTTATAATATCTAAATATAACAATTATACAAGCTTACTGTTGTATATTGTTACGAATTCAGTTTCTTACATATACTAAAATATCAATTGTTGTCACAAATAATTCATAGTCTCCATTGTCAAACAAATGCATTCGTTACATCATCATAGTATTGAAAACTAGATAGATAAGAGAATCTTTAAAAATATGGTAATAGAAAATATAAATCACATGCCACAACTTTCATTGAATCATCAAATGCTTCCACTTCATCTAATTATTATCGCAGCACTAAAGGTTCATTCTTAATTTGCAACCAATTTTTTCCACATATACAAACCTCGACCATCCTTACACCTGATAAACTCCTAAAGAAATCAAGTATCTGACCTCTAGTTGAGAATGCAGACTCAGAAGCAACTGTAGAAATTTGAATTCTGAAGAGGAAAATGGTTTTTGATAGATTAGGTTAGTCTTGAGATTATCAGATATAAATTAGGATTATTTGGTAATAATAATATATATGTAATAGAAAATTATAAATTGACAAAAATACACACAAATGATAAAACTATTGAATTTTCAAAAAAAAAATCATTATTTTTATTTTTATATATTTTATCGTGGTTCTGTTTGGTTTTAAACCGCAATTAAAATTTTCAAACCCAAACCAAACAGTGGTTCAAAACCATTTCGTTGACGGGTCCACATGGCACCAAACCGACGGTTTCTAAAATGCGGTTTCGATTCGATTTTTCGATTTGACGATTTTTTCTTACAGCCCTAGCATAAAGTAGCTCAACCTGAGTCCCCGTGGTCCTGAATGCCCTCAAAATCTACTGGCATATAAAAGAAGGCAAATCGATAGAATCGCCATGCAACAGGGCATAAAGGAAACGGGCATTCTCCATCGATAATAAAGAAGTGTGAGAAATCGGTCAAAGATTCGTGTACACAATGCGCAACAGAATCTGGAGGTCAGTGGGTAGAGACCCAATACTCATCACACCTAGACCACCCTCTATCGGTATGTAAACACTGTGGAACAGACTAAAATGTCCGAAGGAAGTGAATCAGGAGTAAGATATGGAAACAGGGGGTAAACAACTCTGGGAATGTAAATAAGACTCGATATAACATCCAGAGTAATTTGAACTACCCCGAAGAAAACCCTGAAAGAAGAGCCGCTAGCATCATGGATGTTTGCATAGAACTCTTATACAAGAAGACTCGACGGGGATGTCAAATTAACTAAAAGTGGCTCCCAACCCCAAGAAGTGAAAATAGCAAGGAGGTCGGGGGACAGATCAGACATGATTATCCCGAGCTCAAAAAAGACAACACGAAGAGAAAACTACAACCCAAAAACATCTTGGGCAACAGCGGAGATGAACCTAGTTTGATTGTAAGAAGTCGCTTTGGATGGAGTAGTACGTGCTTTTTTTGGCGGTATCTGAAGGAATTGAGACAATCAAAGTCAAAACCTCGATATAAGACATATGAACTCATGATATCTATGAGATACATGAATGCACGCAAAATGAGGTAAATAAAATGACATACAACAAGCCCTAACATGAATACATGATGACACGCAGTGATGCCTAAACGTAGGTGACGTGAAGACATGACATGTGCCGTGGTGTCTAAACACATGGACGTAAGAACGTGATGTCACCGTGCAGTGCCAACCCAAGCACAACCAACACAGTGCAAAATCCCAATCCACAACTCGACATCCCAACAACCCAGTCCAATCCAAACAACACGAGTTGATTGATGAAGAATCGACCAAACCCAACAACAACACAAAATTCATTCCAAAAACACCAACCCAACGATTACACAACCTCAAACACCACCATATTCCACAATCACACACCAAAAATCATTAACAACAACTAATTATGCATTTGAGTGATAAGAACGTCAAAACAATACAACTTTCTATCAAATCATCTCAACTTGGTCCACACTCGAATGTTGTTGAGAAATCAAGCACACGTGAATGATAATCGATGTAAATAATGTACATATGAAGTGTTAAATCCGAAAAATATGAAGAGAATTGCAAAAATGAGTAAAAATCAAGTTTTTGAGCAATTTACCTTTGAATCTCGTTGTTTTGATGAATTGCCCACTTAACAAAGTGATTTGAGGTGAGAAAAATGATATTTAGGCACGAATTTTATGTGGGTGGTGATAATCTTAGAGAAACCAAGTGCAAATTTGGGGAAATGTGAAAACCCTTGAAAAATGACGTTTTAATTCACAATAGCAGGCTATCGCTCGAGCGTACATTAAGTGACAAGCGAGCGAGGCAGCTTCTGTTACTGTCGCTCAAGCAATACCTAGCGAAAAGCTAGCGAAAACTAAATTGTCAAAAATAGCACCAAAAATTTAAAAATTCAGGAAAATAGCATTTTTTTTTCAATAATACGCAAATTAAGCACTTGACACTTCGATGATTAAAATCAAGCATGCAATCACAAGTCGAGCATTATCGAACAGACTCCACAAAAGCAATTAAGTTCAAGATGGAGTAAGGTGTATAAATAATTCATGTGTGCAATGTGCCACTATTTTCTCATGAAAATGACTCCAAACCTTATATTTGTGACAAATGACATGCAACCATCACTTGTTAGATAAATATGATCCCCACAGATGAAATTCAAACCCGAATAAATTTTAGGACCTAAAAATGAGCTCAATTATATGATAAATTTTCGTTTCTTCCCCTGAATATGAACATATAATATTTTCATCGCTTTTCTCGTAAGCAGAATCTTATGTGCAGACCATGTCCATTAAACAACTAAATTGACCCTTATAATGAGTTTTAGGCCGGTTAACCCAAGTCAAATAACCATAGGCACCAAGTTATGAGAACCCCATCGGGCTTAATTATTCGAGTTAAATAGGCTTCAAACAGAGTATAAGATGAACCAATTAATTAATCATATATTTTTATTTATTATTTTATTTTTAATCATAAATGCAGCAGTAAATAGGCTTCAAACAGAGTATAAGATGAACCAATAAAGCACTCAATTTTTTTTTCATCATATATGCAACAATGTAGGGAGACTATCACGAGTTAAGGTCATCTAAATGTAGGTCAATTCATGTTCGAGGTCACCCTACTAACACATGACTGTCATCCCAAATCTCACACATGCGGTTCAGACTCATTGACAAGATCATAGTGTGTGCAGTGCAGAAGTTTACATGATGACACATATACTTAATACTCCACGTTAAACCGAACCAGCAGTGAAAATAACAGTGTAAAGCAGATAATTGCTTACTTGGTCATACATAACATGTTTAAAATCATAATAAAGTGTCATTTGCCCAAAAAGAAAATATTTTTGTATTTTTCACATTTTTTCAAACTTTTTTTTTCTTTTTTTGAAAACAATAACTAAAGCAAATAAATGCAAAAAGAAGAAAAAAAATAGAAACAACAAAAAAATGACACAAAAATAAATGGGATGCATGCTATGAATGGATACAATGAACTGCACATGCATGCACCTAAACACCAAATCAGGGCAAAATTTGAATGCCCTTACCATTAAGAGCATAATAATTTTTACGACCTTCGAGGTCGCTTCTCTTGATCCAAACTTTTTTAGAAGCAGAAGATGATTGAGTTAACCAAGTTATCATCTTAGTTAAGTTACTGACTTGATTGGCAAGAAAGTCAACCTTGCTAGTGAAATCCAAATTTTTACTTCTTCTCACACAGTTACGACACCTAAGTCTAATGCGTCCCAGTGCACCATAGTGTTGGCAAGTGGGAATGAACCTAGGCCCAAACCTGCTCAGTGGTTGTTGTCGATAAGTAGGACGATTGACCCTACGCTGTTCGGTAGGTCTCGATCCAATGGCATGATTACCTTTAGGTCTCGGATAAACAATCTCACGAGCTTTGTTCATAACAGGAATGAACGTGGTCCTGGATGTACTAGTAGTAGCATCACGATTATGAACATAACTTAGACCATGCCTGTCACCCGCATGCTTATTTATCCCAAGCAGATTGTCCAACTTCTGCATACCACTCATGAGTTATTGGAGTTAAGCATTGGATTTATCAAGATCAAATATTAATTATTTAATTTTGATTTCCAAGTTTTCATTAACGAGCTTCAACTCATTCACTTTCTTGGTCGAGTCCTGAAGGTCACTCAACAATCTTTCACATTCAAACTCAAACTCGTTCACCTTTTTACAGAACGGCTTTGTTGACCTTTTTAATTTTGAGACTCTCCTCAAACAATTCACGATCAGACTCGTGAATATCCATCTCATCATCAGACTCAACATCAGATTGCATACTCTTATTCTCCATTTCTCCCTTCTCAATCTCACGTCAGATTCGATTGCAGCAATTGAGGTGAAGTCCATGAATTTCTGTTCATCCTCACCACCAGGTGTCTCATCATGAGAACTGGAATCTAACTTCTCATCACTCATGGTCACAACTAAAACCTTACGTCTTTCTTTATTCGAGCTCCTATTCAGATTAGGACATTCATTCCTAAAGTGACCAAATCCCTTGCACTCATGGCATTGGACAGATTGAGATTTCCTAACGGGAGNCAGATTAAGACATTCATTCCTAATATGGCCATACCCCTTGCACTCGTGGCATTGAATAGATTGAGATTTCTTAACGGGAGTCCTAGAGGTGTTTTTCTTACGTCTACCTCTCGAGATTTTACTGGGAACTTCACTATTCCGCTTTTGAGCCAAATTTCTCCTATTCCTCATCACCTTCTGGAATTTTTTAACAAAATATGCAATTTCGTCGTCTCTAAGAGTCTCAGTGTCAGTGGACTCGCTCTCATCTTCTCTAACAGTGTTCATGGCGATGGATTTAACCTTTTTAGGCTATAAAATGGTGAGTTCATAAATTTGAAGGGATCCTACGAGTTCTTCAATTTTAACCTCGTCCAAGTCCTTACTCTCTTCTATAGCAGTGACATTAGGTCTAAAAAACTCGGGCAATGATCTAAGGACTTTCCTAACAATTTTGGTCTTGGGGATCTTCTCACCTAAATGAAACTCGAATTGACTATGTCATTGAGTTTAGCATAAAAACTATCAAAAGTCTTATCCTTAGTCATCCTTATCTCTTCAAATCTAGTGGTTAACATATGCAGTTTAGAGTTCTTAACATTTTAGTTACCTCGTGTGTGGTTTCTAGAATATCTCAAAGTTCCTTAGCAGTTTCACACGTCGATACACACCTAAACTCTTCAGCAGACACAACCATGAACAGGGCATGAAGGCCCTTACTATTCCAATTACACTCATCTAAATTCATTTTGGTTTACAGAGAAATATTAGTGGGTGTAACTACACCGACAACATGTGTAGTAGGCGGAGTCCACCTATTTTGCACAGTTATCCAAATACATTCATCCAAAACCTTTAGAAAAGCTCACATTCGAACTTTTCAATAAACATAACTGCTTTCGTCGAAAAACGTTGGCGAAAAATGGAGGCACGGACAAAGACTGAATCATCTAGACTAAACAAATAAGGGTCATGAATCGATTTAAGGCTCTGATACCAATTGAGAAACGCAAGTTTGACCCTAACAACACTTAGAGGGGATGAATATGTGTAATATGTAGAATTAAAAATTTATTAACTAATTAGCAACAAGTCACCAATTAATTATCTCTAGATGATTAATCATACACGTCAGTTTAACCCTAAGTTTGAATACCGTAGATCATACATTATATATATATAAAGCAGTAAATGAAAAATGATATGATCACGGAGAAGCCTAACTGGAAAAAACTTTGAGCACTTTGCCAGTCAATTCAGTATAAACGATTCTTTACTTATAGTCTACCAGACTAGACGACGACACGTGCTATCTAATCTCCGACTACAATTTTGACAGCTCTTCTGAATTCTGTGCTCCCCTGCACCAATTCTAGCTGCAATAATCAATGCTTTCCTGGAACCCCGCGATCCTGTAGCAGCCTCCAGTTTGGTGGAATCGTCTATCTCCTGTGGATCACAAAAAACAACCCGTTATTCACAGACTGAAACTCTAGTCGCCTTCCTTGATCTTCAGCACCTCTGACAGATATATAGGAAGTGTGATTTTTGGTATTTGGATTTGAAATTTGATATTTTTCTCACTACCAAGAATAGTATATCAAAGAAACATGAAGGTTGAAAGCTATGAAGATGAAAGAATATTGACAGCACAGTGTTTACTTATTGTTCAACTTTGGAAAATCTCTTTTTAAGGCTATTTGATATTTATAGGTAGGGTAGAAGAAAATGGGCTGGGAAAAAGTCTTTAAAACATGAAATAAAATTTTTTCATATAAACCTGTCATTAGAACGAGGAGCCAGCGACAGTGTGTCGCTCGAGCAAATGAGGGACGACGGTCTAGCGACGATGTTTCTGCTTTTGTAGCTCAAGCCAACTCTTGGCGACAGTCCAGCGAAAATCCGCATCATTTTCCTCATTGTTCATAACTCGAAACCCTAGACCTATTTAACTAACTTTTAAACAAATTGCACATTACTCCTTGAACTTTTACACTCTATCAATTTAAGTCCTTTTGTTCACAGAATTTACCAATTACAAAATCAACTAAAACCTAACATAAACAATTATAAACAACTCAACCAAAGTAGAAATAATCTAAACTCAAGTAAATAAATATGAAATATGCGAGAGAGAAGATCGGGTGTGGTTTCAAGTGTAAGAAGTTGCATTATATTCAAATGTTACAAGAATTGCTTATTTATAGAGTGCTGGCCGAAGTGGTGGCCATTGAATATGAACCATGTGGCCTCATCTCCCAAGTCGAAACTTCACATCACTCACTTAGTCTATTATGCATTTAATTTATTAAAAACGGGTCAACCACCCTGTAGCTTAGGATGACAATCCTAGCATTCATTATTACAAACATTACATCAATCATTCATAAAGATTGCTTGCAGATCCTCTAAAAGACAGAAAAGGTTTCAACCAAAGGGAGCTTCGGATTAAAGCGAGGGATTCGGCTAAATGGAGCTTCGTATCAGAGGTTTTCGGTGCTAAGAGCTTCAAGATAGAAAGTTTTGGCATCTTCTTTGATTTCTTATATAGTGCTTTGGCTTCTAGGCTTCAGCCACTTACATAATGCTTCGGGTTCAAGGCTTCAGTCACTTTCATATGCTTCGACTTCAGGGCTTCGGCCACTTACACATTGCTTCGGCTTCGGGCTTCAACCACTTATATATTGCTTCGGATGAAGCGGTGGATCACCGCTTTATTGTTGTTTTGCAGCGGTTGCATCTCGCTTTGGCCATGGAGCATCTGTTTACACATGGCGCTTTGGGTGAGGCGTCAATTCGTCATCTTTACATATGACTTTGATTCGGTTTTTTATGACATGGAGTGCGGGCCTTTTGTTTGAGCTTCTTCTTGAGCCTCGGTTTTGAGGTGTGGACTTCTTGAGAATCAATTTTGAGACGTAATAATTTTAATCTACTATACCAAATAAGGACAGTCTAATATGACATTAGCACAAATTATCATTTGGTTGAAATTAATTTTTTTAGTTTTGTTTTCTTTAGTTATATGCAAATGTATCCAAATCGTATACCAAAGTCATAGTTAATGTATCAATTTGTTTATTTCGATCGTGTCTATGACTTTTCCATTCAAATCATCAAATAACTTGTATGCATTAAACGAAACGCCAAAAAAAAAAAATTTGTAGGCTTGAATGTTCACTCAAAAAGGGTTGCTCATAACGTTGAGCATCCAAACTTGAAGGCAGGTAAATCACTTAAAACACTATAGAAAAACCTTCCACAACAAAGGTTTTACAAGATCGTACAACACAGAGCACAACACTTCAAATCGGAACCCCTAAAATCAAGTTGTGAACTGAGAAACCTTCTAACCTCTAAATATTATAGAGTATTCATCAAGAATCACGGAGAACCAATCTTTGGAAGCCTGTAGAAAGAGAAAGAGAAGATGACAGAGATTTCAGATAGTTCAAAGAGAGTTTTTAGAGAGAACGTGCTATTATTTCAAATGATCTCTTTCTTCTTTAAGTTGGTTTCAGTTTCACCCAAACCTGTTTTAACAAAAGAAATGGATTGGTCACATTACACTTTCTCAACATGCTCCACCTTACCGGGTTAAGCTATGCCTAATAGTGCTTTAAGCAACTGACACATCCTTCAAAATCTTCATTTTCTCACTTACGCATGCCAACATCAACCACAACCCAGATTCAGTAACCTTAAACAGTCGCAAGAATTACCTAATGGGAGGACCTTAGTCCCCACATCTGCTGGATTGAATTGATTTGTAGTCTTTTCTAGTTTGATGATCCCTTGTTCTATTACATCTCGTATAAAATGAAAATTCATATTAGCATGTTTAGAACGATCATGAAAAATTGGATTCCTACTTGTATATATCGCACTTTGACTGTTAGAGAACAATACAACTTTAAAATTTGTAAAACCAAGTTCATTTAACAATTTTTTAAATTATGCACATTCTCTGATAGCATCAATTAGTGGTATATACTCAGCCTCTGTCGAAGAAAGAGCCACCAACTAATGCACACATCGCACAAAGTAAATACATATGTAGGGGTGGAACATCTTCTATATAATTCACTAGAGAAATTTGAATCCACATATCCTTTTAAGAATAAACCAATTTTACGTTTATTAAACAGTATTCCCAAGTTTGCAGACCCCTAAGAAGCGAATGTTGGAAAATTTACACCAATTCCCTTTATTTCTATTACCCGCAGGATCTTTTGTTGTTCAGGAGAATATTAGCAAACAAGAAAAATACATAATACAACGCACAAATTAAACGGACCGTCAAAGCTTTTCATTATATGAAAAATTGTTACAATCATATAGAATTTTTCGCTCACCAAACCAATCCAAAGCATTACAAAGAAAAATGTCTCCAACTTTGTGTGTTGATAAATATATATATTCTCACCAAACCTACCTTTCTTCTCTCTCTCCAGAAGCTACCGGCAACTGTGCATATATATCCATCCCAGCAACTCTCCCTTCAGCCAATTGAATATGTATATTCCCAAGTCAAAGCCGCAATGTTTGAATCTACACCAACCTTGCTGACTAATTGAATATATATATATATATTCACAAGGCAGAGCTGCCCTTTTTCTCACAAAGCAGACGCCCTTTTTCTTTTCTTTCTCACGGGTCACGCACACAAAACCCTAAAATATGGAATAAACCACTATTTATAGATCCATAATAACCTACTATTATTTGCAGCAGAAGTCTTTAAACTTTGACTTTTTAGGCAATTACCTAACAGCGACTTCATAGCTTCCCAATGTTCTTCTCAAGGTTTACTCATAAATCTACACTTACGACAAAAGCTAAATCAATTTTGGTACAGACCATCATATACATACCCAACATGGCATTAGCCATCCTATCTTCTTCTTTACTCTTTTTGTACATTGTTCACTTGATAATTACAATAATTACCCAAAGGAATAGACAACCGACTTTGTATTCGAGTGGAGAACCTATCTAACACTTTAGAGACATGATGTCATGGTGACGCACGAATGTAATATTTGACAATGAACAATAAAAGGAATAAGAAAAGAAAGGGAATTGAAGAAGTGAAGAAATTAGAGCAAACAGGAAATCAATGTATTCATATATATAAAGGTGCTATTTCTAACTTGCATGATTAGTAACTTGAAAGTACTTATTTCATTTTTTAAACATATTAAAGAAACTAAAGGTTAAAGTTTGAACAGTGCTAAAAATATAAAAAATACTTTTGAGTTTCAATTTGATTTAATAATTCGGTAAACTGTAGATAATAATTGTTTGAAGTATTGATGTCAGAAGCTTGAAAAAAAAAGGATTATGATATTGATAATCACAAATTTATTCTTGTTGGGGATTTATCTTCCCTTCAGCTCCAAGATCAATGCAAAGTTCACAAAAAATGCACTAGCAATACGGAAACAGAATTAACAACCAACAGAAGGAAATACGAACTAGAAAGACAAAACTAGCAGGAAAGAAATGAAGAACATAATTGGTAACAAGAATAGTTCTTATTCCTTAATCTTTATTGACAAAAGATTGCATTCAATTACATTGAATCAATCACCATCTCAGGTAATTCACCATACAAAATCGAATTCTAATACTTCTAAAGAAAGATTTCTACCAGATTGATTTCACAGAGAATTCACTCTCACAATCTCACTTTCTCTACCTGATTTTCTACAGCACAGAGTTTCTTTCACTTTAACAAGCTCAATATTCAGAGCTTCAAAATTCTCTACCGAATTCTCTCAGTCTAGAGCTTCATTTCTCTTATTTTCGAGCTCACATTTATGCACTACCTATAGCTCCTATTTAAAGACATAATGGAGCATCAACTTAGTTATTAACTACTACCTAACTCAAAGCTCCAGTTGGTTAATAGATTCCAACTGTAAATCAGTTGCAACAACAGTAGAGGAGGCTCCAGTTCAACTGTTTTTTTTATTGGCTAAGGTTGTCCAATTCTTCTTCAAGAATCAATTTCTCTTTACAATCTTCTCCCTAATTCTTGAGTAGAATTTTCAGACCAATTTCAAGTTCAGAGAAACCTTCCTCCAAGTCTTCATCTTCCTCTCCATTCTTATCCGCCTCTATCTGCTTATATGCCTTCTTCAGAATTTCAGCTTCTTTTGATGCATCCATGTCTGATTCATCCTTCAAAGCTTCATCCAATTCAAGATTGCCAAGGTGTGCCATCATATTTTTTCCCCACAGGATGAATTCATGCTTTCCATCAAATTCTTAAATTTCAAGCTTTGATGTAGACATTGTGAGAGCAAGAATTTGGTCAGGTAATTTCTTTCACTAGTTTTTACAAACAGCTATCCAGAAAAATCTTTAAAAGGAACCTTCAGACCTCTTTTTAATTCTTCTCTGCAGATTTTTAAAGTCTGGCTCTGATACCACTTGTTGGGGATTTATCTTCCCTTCAGCTCTAAGATCAATGGAAAGTTCACAAAAAAATGCACCAGCAATACGGAAATAGAATTAACAACCAGTAGAAGGAAATATGAACCAGAAAGACAAAACTAGCAGGAAAGAAATGAAGAACAGAATTGGTAACAGGAATAGTTCATATTCTTTAATCTTTATTGACAAAAGATGCATTCAATTACATTGAATCAATCACCATCTCAGGTAATTCACCATACAAAATCGGATTCTAAAACTTCTAAAGAAAGATTTCTACCAGATTGATTTCACAGAGAATTCACTCTCACAATCTCACTTTCTCTACCTGATTTTCTACAGTACAGAGTTTCTTTCACTCTCACAAGCTCAATATTCAGAGCTTCAGAATTCTCTACCGAATTCTTTCAGTCTAGAGCTTCATTTCTCTTATTTTTGAGCTCACATTTATGCACTACCTATAGCTCCTATTTATAGACATAATGGAGCATCAATTCAGTTATTAACTACTACCTAACTCAAAGCTCCAATTGGTTAATAGATTCCAACTGTAAATCAGTTGCAACAACAGTAGAGGAGGCTCCAGTTCAACTGTTTTTTTTATTGGCTAAGGTTGTCCAATTCTTCTTCAAGAATCAATTTTTCTTTACAATTTTCTAAGCTGTAAATTTTTAGAAGTTGATTGACATAAGAGACCAAAAATGTGATTGAAGTTTTATACTATATAATAATGACGATTATTTTTCTAATGTGTTGATTGCTTATAGAATATTACTAATATACCATTTACATTTGCTTCTTTCGAAAGAACCATCTCAAAGTTGATGTTGATAAAATCTTACTTTTGATGAATAATGTCATAAAAAAGGTCGAATTAATTGATCATGGTGTCTATCGAAAAATATATTCTAAAACGGATTAATTGTAATAGTATATTTGTTGATTTTCTATCAAAAAAATTCTAGAAAAATAAATTCAATAATCTAGACATTTTAAAGTTTTAGATTATTATTATTATTGTAACTTCGAATATTTTTATTTAATAAAAATTGTTTTTATGTATTTTTACACACACACACAGATGACATGGTGGTGAAAATAAAATAAAATAAAAAGTGAATTATGAGGCCGACCTCCACAAGGTCTTCGATATTTTTATAAAGCATAAGTTCAAAGTTAATCCCAAAAAGTGCATGTTTGTAAATGGATACTCCAAACATTATTTACGGGTTTGCACACTGTGTTCATAACTAACAAATATTCCTCCAAACATTATTTAAATTCATGGTTAGATCTAGGGACGGACCCAGACCATTTATCTTGTGGAGTCAAAAATGAGAATTCAAAAATGTTTAGAACTACGTATCATTAACGAAAATATTTCTCCATACCTGTTAAAAAAAAAAAAATCAATACATAACTAAACAAATAAATACCATATTTCATTTTTAGCAAAAAATAACATTAAATTCATAATAAACAACAATTACTTTCACAAACATTTCTATTTTAAATCACCAAGTTAGACAAACTGACAAAGCAATTACTTACTGAGACTGAATTACTTTACTACTTCATTACAATATTTNAAGAATCAGTAACTAATATGCTTGAATTAGCTTCAATTCAATTGAAAATCCAATACCTAAATTAATTGAAAAATGGATTGAAGACGAGTTACGAATTCACCGTATGTAGCCGTGTAGGTAGCGTGCGTATGGAAAAATTAGGGATTTTTTATTTTTGAATGGGGGATATCAAAGTCACTGCCTTATGAGTCATATTATATTAGTTGGGTTGGGTCAATCAATGAATTATGGATTGATGGGTTGGTGTAGAGTGTAATTGGACTTGACCTTGTGAGTTGTGGATTGGATTACTCTTGGATAAGTGGAAAGTGTTAGGTAAAAAAATAAAAATAAAAATTGTGGAGTCATTTGACCCCACATGACCCCATGTGGGTCCACCCCTGGTTAGATCAGAAGTCTTCTCAAAGTATATTAACCAAACCCCCAACAAAGACGACTAAGTCTGCGTTCAGTTGAGGAGGTCAATTGATGATGCTAAATTTAGTCCTTGTTTGACTCTCATTTTCTAAAATTCAATTTTTTTCTCAAATTCATTTTCCATCAAATATTTCATGAGATCCACAACTTTTCAATTACACATATCACTAACTTTTATTAATATATATATATATATATATATATATATATATAACTAATATCTTACTAAAACAAATAGGGCCTAGTTCAGTTTTGAAGCTTCAAGTCCTTGGGTAATATACGTACATGATTGCTTTCCAAGCGTAGTTGGGACAAGAGCTGGTTAGATTTACTTGGTTCTTTCTCGTGTCTCACTTGTTCCCAAGCTCATCTATTAAATTATGAACCCATGTGTACTTTGTGCAATAAAGAATAGAAACAGCGACAGCTTCATGCTCGACAGAATTAGAAATAGAAAAATGAATTAAACTAGTTGTAGATTCCTTTTGTGCAACTAGTTTGAGATTCTTTGATGTATCAAAATCATGATCATTACTTTGATCCGTGATTTTGATACATCATGACTGTCAAACTTAATGTACAAAATGAATGTGCATGTAGCAATTTTAAAGAAAAATAACATGCTCTGCATTGTCTTGTCTGGTTAGGTGATTGGAACAGATACTAGTTCGTGATCCCTGTTTCTAATTTTTTGAACCCACTTTGAATCTATCATGGGAAGCTATTTTAAAAATAAAAAATCTAGAGATAATTAGGGCAAATACTGAATACTAGCTTTTAATCAGAAAATTTTCAATTTTTCAATTTTCATATTTTTATTTATACCCAAACTGAATTTTCGAAAAACTTTCTTTTTTCTATTATATAAAGAGCTTGTTTGGGAATGCTTTTTCAAGTTTATAAGTCGTTTGAAAATCATTTTTTGATAAAAAAAAAAATGCATAAGGGATTATAGATTCAATCCAAATACTATAATCAAATCATTTCTCATATAAACCCTAAATTTAGACTCCACGTTGAAATCCAAGAAATCAATAGAAAATAAAACATACCTCCATTTATAGATGTATGATTATTTTCCTTGAATGGATCACGATCTTCCAATTTGATTTGTGAACTTCACTTCAATTTTGATCTCTATCGATGGGGATGTAGAGATTCTTGAAGAACACGCTCAAAATGGGGACCATAACCCATATATTCATAAGATAATGACCATTCATTATTTTTCATTTGTTTCAAATCGGCCCCCCAACAATCTAAAACAAACTTCCGGTCTCGTCCATTAGTCATATTGATGTAGGATCAAAGTGATTTTTGTCACATTTAGCGTAACTAAATCCATCAATGGTCACGTACACCCATACAACCAAATGACATAGATCAATCATGGAAGTGTAGCATGGAAATTACATGTTATGTGATCTGAACATGTCTATTTCCAACTGGTCCAACCTTATTTCTTAAGTGAGATCAACCATAAACTTTAATTAGAGTGAATGAACCGAATACTTTATTTCTGAAATTAACCAAATATCCATGGACAAAATATGTGTCTAAAACAGACAACATCCAAATACAAACTCCTACTATACTGGCATATCATCAAAAGATGCAACACCCATATGCGCATTATACTCATGAAAGACCTTGGGTGGTAGCCATTTAGTAAATGGATCCATGATTATGGAGTTTGTCCTTATATGCTTTATTAAAATCTAACACTCTGATTTCTTTCCTTACAACTGGGAACTTAATGTCTTTAGATTTTGACATCATCATGTTCCCGTTGGAATAAAAGACTGCTATTGTCACATAATAACTTAAGTGGTCTTTAAATTCCATCCAAAATATGCAGTCTAGTGATAATATTTTGCAGTCACATTCCATGATCATAATCAGAATATCCAACGATCTCCAATTGGTCTGATTTTCCTGAATTTCTTGGTTCTCTTTAGATACTGAATAACTTCATTGCTGCTTTCCAAATTTTCATCCCAAATTTAGTTAAATATATGTCTAGCATTCTAATGAATACTATATTCGGATGTGTATAAACTTGAGTATACATTAAATTCTTAATTGTTGAAGCATAGAGAATTTCATGTATTTCTTTTTCTTTAAATTTATCCCTGATGCATTAATTGAGACTAAACTTGTCTCCCTTATCAATAGGGGTGTCACCTGATTTACATTCCTACATGCCAAACCTTTTAAGTACTTTATCGATATATCTCTTTTGTGACAATCCAAGAATACCTTGAAAGTAATCCCGATGTATCTGAATCCCCAATACAAAAGAGACGTCACCAAGATCTTTCATCTCAAAATTCCTTGATAGAAATCTCTTGGTTTCGTGCAACATGCCTATATCATTAGTGGCAACCAGTATGTCATCAACATACAAAACCAGGAAAATATGCTTACTCCCACTGAATTTGTGAGACACACAATCACCAACAGCATTCATCTCGAAACCAAATGAGACAATTATTTGATGAAATTTGTGGTACCCTTGACGGGAAGCTTGCTTGAGCTCATAAATGGATTTATTTAATTTGCAAACCATATTCTTTGGTCTCCTGACACAAAGTTTTATGATTGCACTATATAGATCGTTTCATCAATGTCACCATTAAGAAACGATGTCTCTTAACATCCATTTGATATAACTCAATATCAAAATGCACAAAAAGTATCATAATTATCCTGAAAGAGTCTTTCTTTGAAACTGAATAGAAAGTCTCTTTGTAGTCAATGTCTTCCTTTTGGGTAAAGCCTTTAGCTACAAGACAAGCTTTACATCTTTCCATATTACCATTCGAATCCCTTTTGGTTTTAAATATCTATTTGCAACCAATGAATTTCGTACCTTCTTGTAATGGGACAAGATCCCAAACTTTATTGTCTTGCATAGACTTATACTTCTCATTCATGGCATCAATCCACTTTTGAGAGTTATTCATTTACATTATTTGATGAAAGTTGATTGATCAGGTCTTCTTTCACCAATACATAACATCCTTATTTTATTGGAGAGAGACTATAAAAACATCCAAAATTGTCTTTCTCCCTTTTATAGTGAATTTCCTTAATAACATTTGTTCTTGAGGTTGTTGAGTTTGAATTTCTGGAACAATCAAGAGATTGTGTATATGGGATTTTGTGATGTAGTCTTGATCCGAAATTACTTCTTGAACAAGATCTGAAGCAAGAATTTGTCCTTGAACCTGATCATTGTCAATTGCAACAGAAGAAATATATATATATATATTCTTCATTCAAGACAAACCTTATTATCTTTATCTCCCCCCCAAACTCTACATCATCAAGGAATCGAACATTTCCCGTTTCGAATATTAACTTAATAATGGGATCTTTGAAAATTTGCAACCCCTTAAAATTGCTTTATTTGGAACTGCGTTGAGAATTGAAGCTGCAGTCTTTACTGATCTTTACTAGAAAGATCCCGATATACTGTGGAATGATTCCACATTCCTGTAGGAATTTTAGCAAAAGGCCTTGGACGTTGTTCTCCTGATCCGTCATATCTATAATAGTATTCACCACTATGGTAAGATCTGACTTAATGAATTCTTTTACTGAGTTGATTTTCAATCTCAATCTTGTATGCCTTGAACATGTCCAATGTTTGGGATTCCTCATAGATGAAATATAGGCAGCCATAGTGAGAAAATTCGTCTATGAACTTAATAAATGATTGTTGACCATTCCAAGAAGCCGAAGGAAATGGTCCATAGATAATTGTATGAATTAGTTCTAAGACGTCCGAAGTCGTATGGCACTTAATCTCCTTATGTTTGTTTATTTTCCCTCAATGCAATTGATATTGACACTTAAGTCTTAAAAAATTAAGGGAATCAAGAATTTCTTCTAACACAAGATTTTCCACTCTCTTTTGAGAGAAGTGGCCTTATTGCTTGTGTCAAAACAAAGCAGAATTCTCATTGGTTAATTTATGTTTAATACCATGCGGATTCATATACAAGATTTCTTTATAAGAGGCAACCGTATTAAACAGATATAGGTTATCGTTACCGGATAAAGAACTGATGACCATAATATTTGAGGTAAGAAAGATATCGACCTGACTATTTCAAATTGAACAAGAGTAACCAAATTTTTCCAATGTGAAGATAGAAATCAAATTACATCAAAAAAGAACGGTACCGCAAATGTCTCATTCAAATTCAAATAATAATCAATCTTTAATGATAACATAAAGTCCTTATAGCCTCAACCTTAACTGATTTGCCATCACCCTACATAGGTGAATCTTTCAGCATCAATTGATTTTGGCAGTTCAGACAACCCCGTATATACACACTTATTTAAATAGTAGTACCGAAATATATTCACCAAGTGTGTCTAGGTATTGACATTAAATTTATCTCAAAACAAACCAAAGTGAGAAGTGTACCATTCTTTACACGTCAAGCGTGATATTTAGTACAATCTCTCTTTATATATCCCAGATTTTCAAAAGTTACAGCTAAATTTATCATTTTCAGCCTTTTTCTATTTATTTTAAACCAAACCAAATGCAACTTTGTTATTCTTTATTATTTTTAGAAGTACTTGCCAAGTTAGTAATGTCAGTTTTACTTTGTTTCACATTTTCTTCCTCTTGCACATAATATGAAATGAGCTCATTTAGAGACCACTTCTCCTTCTGGCAGTTATAACTGACCTTAAATTGACTGAATTGTGCAAGAAGCGATATCAATACCAAATGTACGAGCAAGTCATCAGACAGCTCGAGCTTTAGTAACTTAAGCTTAGAAGCAATGTGAGACATCTCCATGATGTATTTCCTTATATTTTCTTTGCATTTATACTTAATTGAAATCAAGCTTTGCAAAAACGTGCTTATTTCAGCCTTTTCGTTTTTCGCAAAACTTTTCTCATTTCAACAAGAAATCACTGGCATTAGTCACTTCTTCAGATACTGCGCATCTAAAGGCTTCCGGAATGCCGCGCTTTATGATCAATAGACTCATGCGATTTGAGCGTTCCCACTTCTCATAGTTCCTCCTTTTATCATATGAACTTTCTTCTGTAAGAGGAATGGGTTGCTCAATCTGGAGTGTAAGATCTAGATCCTTGCAGCCAAGACCAATTAATATGTTCTCTTTCCAATACTTGAAGTTTGTTCTATTTAACACGAAAATAGTGCAGAATTGGATGGATTATTTGAATAGAGAACTTATTTCCAATTAACATGTTCACATTGAAATCCGTATAAACAATTAATTAACTCAAATAATGGTGATTCTCATCTCAAGATACCTAGCACATCATTAATATCAAGTCTTTGAACAGTAATATTAATATAGTGGTACTCTTAGTGTAGGGATCAAACATTGACAATAACTCCTGTCAAATAATAAACACATCTTTGAATTGATTTATTATTCACTTGAAAACTTTATAATTGTCACATGTTTACCACCACAAGTGTGCATGCAATTCGGCCAAATATTAACCTTCCTTTGGGCCGGCTAATATCCGCATGAACAAGCACACACGAATTCCTTCTAATATTCTAAGTTAATTAATTTCCACAAGAGAGGTTGCTTTGGCAGCATATTGCTTCAATCAATTCACTTTCGAATATTATATACTCAAATGAGTCCTTTATACCAAAATTTGAAAANCAATGTGAGACATCTCCATGATGTATTTCCTTATATTTTCTTTGCATTTATACTTAATTGAAATCAAGCTTTGCAAAAACGTGCTTATTTCAGCCTTTTCGTTTTTCGCAAAACTTTTCTCATTTCAACAAGAAATCACTGGCATTAGTCACTTCTTCAGATACTGCGCATCTAAAGGCTTCCGGAATGCCGCGCTTTATGATCAATAGACTCATGCGATTTGAGCGTTCCCACTTCTCATAGTTCCTCCTTTTATCATATGAACTTTCTTCTGTAAGAGGAATGGGTTGCTCAATCTGGAGTGTAAGATCTAGATCCTTGCAGCCAAGACCAATTAATATGTTCTCTTTCCAATACTTGAAGTTTGTTCTATTTAACACGAAAATAGTGCAGAATTGGATGGATTATTTGAATAGAGAACTTATTTCCAATTAACATGTTCACATTGAAATCCGTATAAACAATTAATTAACTCAAATAATGGTGATTCTCATCTCAAGATACCTAGCACATCATTAATATCAAGTCTTTGAACAGTAATATTAATATAGTGGTACTCTTAGTGTAGGGATCAAACATTGACAATAACTCCTGTCAAATAATAAACACATCTTTGAATTGATTTATTATTCACTTGAAAACTTTATAATTGTCACATGTTTACCACCACAAGTGTGCATGCAATTCGGCCAAATATTAACCTTCCTTTGGGCCGGCTAATATCCGCATGAACAAGCACACACGAATTCCTTCTAATATTCTAAGTTAATTAATTTCCACAAGAGAGGTTGCTTTGGCAGCATATTGCTTCAATCAATTCACTTTCGAATATTATATACTCAAATGAGTCCTTCATACCAACATTTGAAAAGCGAAATACTTAATTTTATTTATCTTGAAACTTTAAGGGCCTAAGGGTTAATAATTCAATACTTTGGGGGTCAAAATTAATTAATTCAAAACTTTATGGGTCAATAATTAATTACTGAAAACTTTTAGGGGTTAATTGTTAATAATTGGAAAGTTTAGAAGTTAAAAATCAATTATGCGGAACTTTAGGGGCCAAACTAAACCAATTATAAACATTCAAGGACTTAATAATTAAATTCAGAACTTAAATGACCTTAATTAATTAATTTCAGAACTTCAGGGGCTGAAATATTAAAACTCATAACTTTAAGGCCCAATTAGGATTAATTTTAAACTTTAGGGACTGAGTTATTCAGACTCATAACCTTAAGGCCCAACTTGAATAAACTTAAAACCTTAGGGGCTAAAATTTAAATTTTAACCCTAATCTTAAATTGCAGACAATGACCTTAACATATCAAATTTACACAAGAGGTCCCGCCCCCTCAAATCCCAAACTGAAAACTTAATGGAAAAACCCTTCACCTTCTCCCTTGGCGGCACGGGCCGTAGTGGCCGGGGGCCGTTACGGCGCCCCCTCCCCCCGGCAACCAGCAGCCCACGCTGCTGTAACAGCAGCCCGTTGCCGTCGACACCGGCAGCTGCTTCAACATTTTATTTTTTTTAAGAAAAAAAACTGAAACCTTATTTTAACAAATTTGAAAAATCCGAATTTTTGAAACAAAATCCTTAATAATATCAAAAATCCATATAACATGTTATTTTTTATAAAATAACATGAAATCAGATCAAGATAACCCAAAAATTCAGAATTTTTAGAACCTTAATTTCTCAAGAATTTCAACTATGGAGTGTCTCTGATACCACTTGATAGAAAATGCATAAGGGATTATAGATTCAATCCAAATACTATAATCAAATCATTTCTCATATAAACCCTAAATTTAGACTCCATGTTGAAATCCAAGAAATCAATAGAAAATAAAACATACCTCAATCCACAGATGTCTGATTCTTTTCCTTGAATGGATCACGATCTTCCAATTTGATTTGTGAGCTCACTTCAATATTGATCTCTATTGATGGGGATGTAGAGATTCTTGAAGAACACACTCAAAATGGGGACCATAACCCATATATTCATAAGATAATGACCATTCATTATCTTTCATTTGTTTCAAATCGATCCCTCAATAATAATCTAAAACAAACTTCCGGTCTCTACACTGTAATTTTATGAAACATAATACCCATTAGTCAAATTTCATCTTTAGTGGATCACTTTAATTGACAAATATACTTTTAATAATAGCACCACATATTTTAATATGTTACATGTGCCCCAAATATGTTAGAATTTTTCAACATTTTTATCCACACTTTATAAGACCAAAAGCTTTTATCCATATTTTATTCTACATCATTTAAGACCTACTGCTTATAGTATATCAAAAGTAGGGGGTTTTACAAAAATGTTCAAATCTATACTTGTCAATTGAAGTCTACTTTTGATAACTATTGTAAAAATGGTCAATTTTGATACTAAATTGGCCATAATATCCTTAATTAAGTAAAACAAAAAAGATTTTTTATTTGGTTGCGGTACGGTCCTTGAGACAAGGATGTCGCTTCCATGAGAAGCTAACATGATGTGCAAGTTATTACCTATTTGTTCCATTTTTCGACCAATCGAAGATTGAGGAAAAAGGAAGATAATGCCAAATATAGTTTATTATTATTGTATTGTGAAAATGAATATTTGCAATAACAAAGAAAAAATCACACATTTCATTTTTATCTACATTTCATTGTTTTCTTGACAATTAAAATCTAGTTCTTGACATTTTATCTTTGAACATCTTGACATTTGACATTTCATCTATCAAGAAAGAATGCTAACTTCTCCCATTTCCAGTTAGGGAGCACCTGTTCTACAAGTATTTAATGCATTGATTGACAATGGGAAGAGAGAGACATTGGACGAAGTTAGCATTTGTTGAATAGATTGACATTGCCACTTATGTTATCTGTCAATTTTCTATCTACCAACATAGTTTTTAATTCGTTGAGTGTTATCTTTCTGGTGGCATTTGAAACTGTTACTAAGAATATTTTGGTCTAAGTTTTAGTAAAGTGGACAAATTTGGGACATTTTTGCAAATAACAATGTGAAAGTTGACATTTTTTGCAATTTTCTCTTAAAAGTGTTACCAAACATAAAACAAAATCCGCATACCTTTCCAAACACATTACACCTTACCCCTAGGTCCTTTTTATGAAAAAGACCAACATGCCCTTAACTTTAATATATCATACTAAATTTATCATTATAGACATGTCATTAATTTTATTTTATTTTTGAAGGGAAAAAGTTTAGATGAGAGTATGTAATTGTTCTGGGATGTAAAAAACTTAACTAGAAATGAAGATAACTAAAGAACAAAATGATACATAATTTATGACATTCAATTATTATTTTATATTTTAACACATAAGCTAATTTTTTATGATTAAACTTAAGTTATTTCATTATTTTTATTAAATTGTTATTTCACAATAGTGCATAAAATATGAAAAACAGTTTACATATATTATCAATATGGTGAATAGAGTATTAGTTCAGGGGGAGAAAATAGTATATGTCACTTTCCTTTAATTTTCCATCCATTTGGATTTCTATTGCAAATTTTTGAAAGGTTTGAGACATGTGGTGGCACAAAGTAAATGTTGAGGTAAAGTCTGAAAAAAACAAAAAAGGTTAGAAATCGCTGCTACAATTTTCCCTAATTTTTATATAAAAGGTTCAGGACCCATTTGTAATTTTTTTTTTTTTTTTTTGCAAAAGTTTAGGTATCCAACTTGGAAAATTGCAATAAAAAATATATTATTATTTTCGTAGAAAATGATCAATGTATACCAAATATCTAACATACCGTGTTACATGTACATTATACTTGACATAAAGATTTACATAATGTCATGTGGCATTTTATCATTGAACTGTTTAAAATACAATTATCTCTTTTATCCAATCACCTTCCACTACATACCATTTTGATACTACTTCTGGACGTTTTTTCTGGCAAAATGGGTTTTCCCATACCTAACATGCCAATTAGAAACAAATATTAAAGACCATTTGTAATACTCAGACCAGGAAAGCTTAAAAAGATTTGATAGGTACTACTCATATCAGCAATGTGCACCTTCTTTTTCGGAAAAAAAAAATTGATAGGTACTACTCATACCAACAAGGTGCACAGTCTTTTTCGGAAGTCCATCGTTAGAAATTCCATAGCTAAGCGTGCTTGGCTTGGAGCAATTCCATGATGGGTGACCTCTTGGGAAGTTTTCTTGGGGAGCGTGCGAGTGAGGACAAAGTATGCTGAAAAGACCCATGTTGGTACAGTGGGGACAGTACGTTATCGATCTAACGGTCGGGACAGCCCGTTAAGTGGGACCCGAGTCGTTACACCATTTGTACATGGAAGGCAGAGGTTAACGACCATTTGTACCAGATTTCCTAAAATATCGAGATTCAGGATCTATTTACACTTTTAGCGACGGCTAGGAAAACTGCAATATCCCCTAATGTCAAACAAAAGTTTTCAATGCTGAATAATTCTGTTGATATTTTTCTCCAAATCAGATGTAATATATAAAGATAATTACATCCTAAAAAAGGAAACAAATTATTTCTACATTTAGATACAATATTGGTCAACTAATAGATTCCTATAAGTAATTACAGAATCAATTCAATAATTGACAGCTCATGCAGACACTCCTCTTCAAATTGGAGCATAGATATCTATCATACCCAACTTGTCAATTATATCATGAAACACCCTTGCTGATACTGCTTTTGTGAGCATATCAACCAACTGTTTTTCGGATTGGACAAATGGAAACTGTATAGTTTTCTTGTCAAGCTTCTCCTTGATGAAATGACGATCTACTTCAACATGTTTTGTGCAATCATGTTGTACAGGATTCTAGGCAATCTCTATGGCTGTTTTATTATCACAGTTAAGATTTATGGGTTTTGCATAATCAATCCCCAAATCTTTAAGTATGTTCCTGATCCATAATATCTCGCACACACCTTGGGCCATTCCTCGAAATTCAGCTTCAGCACTTGATCTTGTCACAACCTTCTGCTTCTTACTTCTCCAAGTAACGAGATTGCCTTCAACAAATGTAAAATAACCTAACGTCGATCATCTAGTTGTCGGTCACCTGCCTAATCAGAGTCCGTATATCCTTCAATGTTTGAGACATCATTTTTTGAGAACAATAAACCTTTCCTTGGAGCACACTTCAAATACCTCAGAATTTGATAGACTGCATCCATATGTTCTTCACTTGGCGTATGCAAGAATTGGCTTCTAACACTTACGGCATACGTTATTTCTGGCCTTGTGTGTGATAAGTAGATTAACCTCCCAACTAGCTGTTGGTACCGACCCTTACCAGTTGGAATTTTATCTGGTAGAATCTCAAGTTTGTGATTCATCTCTATAGGTGTTTCTGCTGGTTTACAATCAAGTATTCCAGTTTCAATGAGAAGATCTAACACGTATTTTTGTTGTGAAAGAAAAATTCCATGTTTCGATCTTGCCACCTCAATCCCCAAGAAATATTTAAGCTGCCCAAGATCCTTCATTTCGAACTCAGCAGCCAAATGTTCTTGTAATGCCTTCATTTTAGATAAATCATCTCCTGTTAATACCATATCATCAACATACACTATCAACACTGTTACCTTTCCTTCTTTGTGTTTTATAAACAAAGTATGGTCTGAATTACTCTGTTTATAACCAGTTGCCTTCATTGTCGCTGAAAACCTCCCAAACCATGCCTTGGGTGACTGTTTAGTCAGTATAAGGACTTTTTCAACTTACATACTTCATTTCTATGCATGGAACTACGTTTGACACCAGGAGGTAGCTCCATGTAAACTTCTTCCTCCAAGTCTCCGTTGAGAAAAGCATTTTTAACATCGAATTGTTTCAAGGGCCAATCTCGATTTGCTGCTATAGAAATAATAATGTGAATGGTATTTATCTTGGCTACTGGTGCAAAAGTGTCTTAGTAGTCTATTCCATACCTTTATGTATATCCCTTTGCCACTAGTTTCACTTTATACCTGTCAGTACTTCCATCTGCTTTGAGTTTCACCGTGAACACTCATCTACATCCAATTGTCTTCGTTTCCTACTTCCATCTCTTCATTCATCGCCTTAGTCCATTTGGGATCTTCCAAAGCATCATGTATACTATTAGGAATAGATATAGTGGATAATTGATTAACAGTAAGTGCATATGTTTCAGACAACTTATGAGATGACATATAGTTACTAATTGAGTATTTAGTTTTGGCTTTGGGATCAGGTTCATATTGTTTCTTTGGAATTCCTCTATTTGACCTTTGTGGATATCTAGGATCTATATTTTCTACAGAAATAGGTATTTCATTAGACTCATTAAATATTAGATTTGAAATTACCTGAGGAGGAACACTCTTGATTAATTCTTCAGTTAATGGTGTAGACATGGGTAACTCTGGTGGCCTTGATAGTGCTTTAGACATGTCCAGAAAATTGGGGAGATCACCTTTTATTGAAACTCATTTCCACGATTTTGAAGCTTTTCGACTATGTCTTCTAGTTCTACAAATTCACATCCACTTCCATTTTGTTGTTAAACATTCTCTTCACTAGAACTCTCCCCCTGGAAGGAATGGTCAGAGACTCCTCCTGAATAATAAGGCTCTAATTCATGAAAAGAGACTTCCAAAGTCACATTTAATTTTTGGGTTTGTAGATCATAGCACCTATGACCTTTTTGAAGTTCAAAATAGCCAATGAAAACACATCGTTTAGCACATGGATCAAGTTTAGTTCGTAAACTTTTTGGAATGTGAGTGTAAACAATACAACTAAAGACTCAGGGTCCAAGATTAGGAAGATGGGAAACTGAAAGTAAGGAATGCATTTTTTGTTGGGGAGTTTGAAAATCTATCACTCGTGAAGGGGTTCGATTAATGAGATAAGATGCAGATTTTACAACTTCTCCCCAATAAAAATGAGGCATGTTCATGCCAAAAAGAGAAGCACAGACTACCTCTAAAAGCTGTCTAATTTTCTCTCAACTAGTCCGTTTTGTTGTGGGGTGTAAATCCATGAGGTTTGATGATGAATTCCATGAATTTTTAGCTAATTGCAAGAGAGGCATCCATATACTCAGTACCATTGTCAGATTGGAGTACACGAATCTGCTTTTGATATTGAGTACCTACCATTTTGTGAAATTTTTGAAAAGCTATACACACATCACTGTTTTTGATAAGTAAAGACACCTAAATCATTCTATTACATTCATCAATAAATGTTAAAAAATAACGAGCTTTAGAAAGGGAAGAAATTTTTGCAGAACCCCAAACATCAGAATGAATCACCACAAAAGGTTCTAAACTTTTATTCAAACTTGGTAAATAAGAGGTGCGATGGCTCTTAGCCATTTCACAAATGTCACAACGAAAATCTAAATCATTTAGAGTTGAAAAAAGATGTGGTTTTAATTTTTTAAGATAACCAAAAGAAAGGTGTCCTAATCTCCGGTGCCATAACCAAACATTTGCCCGAGTTCTGTCTTCATTGGTAGCTTGATTTGCCTGATTGATATTTTGTCCCTCATTTTATGTCAATTCCAAGTAATAGAGTTTACCCCGTCTAACACCATAACCATGAATCTTTCGAGTTAGGATGTCCTGAAAGATACAAAAAGTGGGCTAAAAAGTTACAGTACAAGCAAGTGTGGAGGTAATTTGACTAACAGACAAAAGATTGTATTCAAGAGATGGGACAACAAGAACAGTAACTAATGTAAGAGTATTAGTCAAGGTAACAGACCCTTCCCCAATAATAGGAGAAGTACTACCATTTGTAGTGGAAATAATAGATTGAGAAAATGGAAGAACATACTGTAATTGGCCAGAATCTCTAGTCATATGATCAGATGCACCTTTATCAATAATCCATGTTCTATTCTTAGAAGTTACAGAAAATACAGATGCTTTACCGATAATACCTGGGTGGGCAACATTTACTATAGGCGATGGCTGTTCTTCGTCCTTTGTTGCTGTCACCATAGCTTTGCCAACTATTTTCTTATGGAACTTCTTTGAGAAATCCCACCACTGGGATAACTAATGATTTCGTAGCAGCGTTGTTGTGAATAACCTTTTTCTCTGCTGTGAGTACACACGAGATTGTTAACTTTGCTAGATGATTGATTGCCCCGATTTTTCGAAGATCCATATCAATTCTGATTGGCTAGCACGGCGAAGTTCTAAGAAATTGGATGAGAGCCTCTCATTGTTTGTTTTTGCTGGTATTCCCTTCTAACATAAGCATACTGCTTTCCAAATCAAGCTTCGAATCTTTTCGCAATATTTCTCCATGAACCTAATCAAACTCTGAGTCAAGTCCCATTGCAGAATGCAGCTGTAATATCCCTTCGACTGTTCCTTCTTAAGAGGTAGTCCTGTGATCAATTTCCTGGAAAATGGCAACCAGTTCATTGTAATACGTTGGTAATGGTCGCCCATTCTGTTTGGTAGAGAAAGATCTCTAATTCAGCTAAATAATATAGGTTTTGTCAGTTCCATCATAGAATGTTTTCGATACAGCCTCCCATATATCTCTGGCTGTAGGGAGACGAATGAATCGTTGCATCAGCGATGCACTCATTGAATCAATCAGCCAATTTTTGACTTTGTGATTTTCAGTAATCCATGATCCAAGATTAGGTCCAGGTGCTGGTTTCTTCGTTTCTCCAGTAAGATAACCAGTTTTGTTGCGAGCACCAATCCGCATATCCATGAGTTGAGACCATAATGAGTAGTTGGTCTCATCCAGAGTGATTCCGGTGGGAAATACCGAGTTGTCTTGATGAACAACAACTTGTGGTGCTGGTGGTGAGATAAGATCTGTTGATACGCCTATGGTAGCAGCCATAGAATTCATAACAGTGGTGAATATTCAGAATACGAATATGAATTTTGAGAGAAAGGAAAAAGAAAAAAAATCAATTGTTAACACAGGTTCGCTTGGAGATGAACCTGCTCTGATACCATGTCAAACAAAATTTTTCAATGCTGATTAATTTTGTTGATATTCTTCTCCAAATCAGAGGTAATATATGAAGATAATTACATCCTAAAAAAAGAAAACAAATTATTTCTACATTTAGATACAAGATTGGTCAACTAACATATTCCTATAAGTAATTACAAAATCAATACAGAATCAATTCAATAATTGACAGCTCATGCAGACACCTAATTTAGATGAAGGGCAAATGGATGTTTAAACTCAATACATGGGTTTAAGAACTTATGTGCCAAGAAAAGAAATATAGAGATAATTTGCAAATTGTATTCAAAGGTTAGGATCAATTTTCACAAAATTGACATAATTAATGTTTTAACCTGAGTCAAATGTTTCAACTAAATTATATTTTGATGATACTTTATTCACTAAACTTGAAAATATTCTCAAGAGGTCATTAAACTTTAATACATTACACTCAATCGCTTACAATGTTTCATTAGTCAATGAACTTTTAAAATGCTTTCAAGTGGTCATTGGAATTTAGGACTTGTTTGATTCTTATTATTATTATCAATATATATATATTTTCTCTTCTCTTCAACCACATTTTTCAATAATATATTATTACACAAAACTAAAATCATTTCCTTATTTTTTAACTGCACATTCTTCATCAATCTACAATTCCAACGTACATTTTTACATTAAAATAGGACTCAAACTTGCTCTTAACATGTTACATTCCGTCACTCACCATATTTCATTAGTCACTGAATTTATACATCTGCCGCAATGTGCTAATTCAACTTTAAAATGCTTCTGAGTTGTCACTGAATTTTACTCATTGAATATAACTGTTCAAAAATCGAAAATTTTGAAGCATCAAATATCATACATGAAGACACCATTCATTTATCTTGAATTAACTTTTGAAACTCTAAAAATTATATTTTGTTAGTCGTGAATAATATTATTTTACTGTGAATGTTTGATATATAATTTTTTATTTTCTTGATTTGGGTCTACGTTGTCAATCAAAATAAATAAATAATTTCTCAGGAGCATTATGAAGTAGTGACCACTTAGAAGAATTTTAAAGTTCAATAAATAAAATGTGACGGTGATATAAGTTTAGGGACTACCGAAAGATGGTGGGTGAGTGTTGGAATGTAACTTATTAAAATTCGATCACAACTTAAAAACATTTTAAAGTTTAGTAATGTATGAAATATGATGAGTGAGTAATGGAGTACAATGAGTTAAAATTTAATGATCATTTGGGTGTATTTTAAAGTTAGCCCCTGTTTGGTACACATTAAAATTTTCATTTTCATTTTTCTACTTATTTTCAACCATACATTCTTTAATAAAATAATATTTTCCTTCACATCAATAACTTTTCCTTCTTTTTCAACCACACATTTTCCATCAATCTACTATTTCAAATACATTCTTCCAAAATAATGTTGCTCAAACACACTAGTGAATAAAATGTGACGGATATATAAGTTTAAAGAATAATAAAATGATTTAACTAGTTTTAACTAATGATCTAAAAAGTGCGCCTAGGCGGGAAGCATGATGAACACGCTTCGCCTTGAGTTTAAGCGGAAATTAAACTGTCAATAACAATGTTGACAGCTTAATGCTCGCCTGTTATTAAGGACGCCTAGGCATGCCTCCTCCTCAGGTCTAGATTTTAAGGGTATCCAATTTTTTCCCATTTTTTTTTTTTAATAAAATTCATAGCCTAAACTCAATAGCTCATATCCCTTCAAACTTCAAAAACTCTAGTAGCCCACTCATGTGTGTGTTTTTCTTTTTTTTTTACTAAAACCCACATGATTTTGTATCGGACGATAAAAAGGAAGAAGATATTAAATTGGAGTCCGATAAAAAAGTTAGAAATAAGATTTTAGCTACAAATTATCTACGTTATGTAATTATGATTTTGAAACTTATCTTTATATAGGAATTATTAAATAAATACAGTATTTTATAATTTTATATATTCGATATGTATTATTTGAATTATTGAATCCTTTTATGATGATTAAAAATTAAAAATATAAAATGCATTTTTACGCTTAAATTTCATCTAGACTCGTCTAAGCTAAAACTTGGCCTCTTTACACAACACTATGTTATTCCTGAGAGAAGTTATTCCTGAAATTCCTTTTCACCGCCCGGAGTCCCAAAAACCTAAACCCTAATCGAAACCATGGTGTGCATCAGGAAAGCAACAGTAGATGACCTGTTAGCTATGCAAGAATGCAATTTGTTCTGCCTGCCGGAAAACTACCAGATGAAATACTATTTCTACCACATACTCTCCTGGCCACAGCTTCTCTACGTTGCGGAGGACTACAATGGCAAAATCGTGGGCTATGTTTTGGCCAAAATGGAAGAGGAGAGCTCCGAGTGCCATGGCCACATCACCTCGCTCGCCGTGCTCAGGACGCACCGGAAACTTGGCCTCGCGACTAAGCTCATGACTGCTGCCCAGAATGCCATGGAACAGGTGAAATGAGTTAACTTTATTGTTTCCATTTTACACTTTTTTGGCTTTCCCCATTGGGCCACCCCGAAGTTTGGGAAATTATTTATTTTTTTGTTTGTTTTTGTTGTTAGCATTTGGGATTTGCATTTGATTTTTTTTACTTTGTGTATCTAGAGTTTGTCTAAATTATTTTTTGCTGATTATTGCCTTTTGGCAGTGAAAGGTAGGTCTTTTATTTTGTATTCCCCAGCGCTTTTGGATATCATGTTTTCTTTTTAGTTGTTTTGTTTCTTAAATGGTCCATTTGTTTTGAATTTTTTCCTTCCTACTGTGGGTTTATGGTTATANAACAAAAGAAGGGGAAAAAAGACTGAAGAACGGTGCAAAACATCTCAATTTCTCCGTACACCGCACTGATTTGGGTATCAGGTATGTATAACATTAGGGGATTATTATGCTTTACATTGTATTTGTAATTTTGAAGCATGCGATTCTTAGTATTTTGTGGATTCTCAATAAATTTTGCTTACAATTCTTCTTTATCTTTGTGGATTTCTAGCGTTTCTACTTTCCTATACTTTTGGGCCTCTGGGTATTGTGTTTAACTTCCTAGATTAGATAAGATTTAAGTTACAAATTATCTACGTTATGTAATTATGATTTTGAAACTTATCTTTATATAGGAATTATTAAATAAATACAGTATTTTATAATTTTATATATTCGATATGTATTATTTGAATTATTGAATCCTTTTATGATGATTAAAAATTAAAAATATAAAATGCATTTTTACGCTTAAATTTCATCTAGACTCGTCTAAGCTAAAACTTGGCCTCTTTACACAACACTATGTTATTCCTGAGAGAAGTTATTCCTGAAATTCCTTTTCACCGCCCGGAGTCCCAAAAACCTAAACCCTAATCGAAACCATGGTGTGCATCAGGAAAGCAACAGTAGATGACCTGTTAGCTATGCAAGAATGCAATTTGTTCTGCCTGCCGGAAAACTACCAGATGAAATACTATTTCTACCACATACTCTCCTGGCCACAGCTTCTCTACGTTGCGGAGGACTACAATGGCAAAATCGTGGGCTATGTTTTGGCCAAAATGGAAGAGGAGAGCTCCGAGTGCCATGGCCACATCACCTCGCTCGCCGTGCTCAGGACGCACCGGAAACTTGGCCTCGCGACTAAGCTCATGACTGCTGCCCAGAATGCCATGGAACAGGTGAAATGAGTTAACTTTATTGTTTCCATTTTACACTTTTTTGGCTTTCCCCATTGGGCCACCCCGAAGTTTGGGAAATTATTTATTTTTTTGTTTGTTTTTGTTGTTAGCATTTGGGATTTGCATTTGATTTTTTTTACTTTGTGTATCTAGAGTTTGTCTAAATTATTTTTTGCTGATTATTGCCTTTTGGCAGTGAAAGGTAGGTCTTTTATTTTGTATTCCCCAGCGCTTTTGGATATCATGTTTTCTTTTTAGTTGTTTTGTTTCTTAAATGGTCCATTTGTTTTGAATTTTTTCCTTCCTACTGTGGGTTTATGGTTATATGTGAATTTGATGCATCCAGCGCTAATCATTTTCTGCTGTGGTTTAATATTGTCTTGATGTGTTGGATAGGTTAATTCTGCTGATTTAGACTCAATTCTTCATTTGCTTATCTGATTTTGAGTGTTATTATATTCAATTTTTCTTCTTGTATAATCTCGTTATTTTTTTTTTTTTTTTTATGGTAACTGGACTGTGACTGGTTTGGGACTGGGGTGTTAGTCTTATGCCCATTTTTAGAGTAAGTATATTGTAACGACATTTTGAATTAACGTTTAAATTATTCATGTGTTAGAATTTGCGACAATAATCTAAGGATCCATGATCATATGAAATCTAACAAATTGTATACTCGACAGTTTGAGTATAGTGAGACACAATTCGTTATATGATCAAAATATATCGTTCACAGTCAGTACATAAAGTTGGACGCTTTATGTTGATAAGACTGTATTGTTCTTATTAAGATTTGTCTAGATCCGGGAATAAGAACAATAACGCGTTTTTTGAAGCACATTGAACGAAACCGCGTGGATGACTCATTTGTGATCACTCGAAATGAGACACCACTCGATTATCGAAGAAGTCACCTAAATCCTGAGCAAGTAATGTACTTTTAATTGCTAGTTAAAGTTCTTTGAGGTACCAATGAGTAAAGTCTTAATTAGAAGATCGATCTCGGTGCTTTGAGCGAAATAGTTAGAGATCATATACATGCAATAGTGGAGGAATGGTAGAAGATCGATCGCGGTGCAATAGTCCAAGGATCATATACATGATGAGACGATCGTCACTCTAAGATATTTTCTAAAGGGAATTGAACCTGAATTCAGTAGTCTGACGAGTAGATCCTTGGACTTGGTGTTGTGATGTGATCACAACGAATTTGCTAATACATGTTGAAGGGCAAAACGGTCATTTTGTCGATTTCAACATATTGACGGTCAAACGAGGCTGACTTGTGGAACGGTGGTCAGAGGATATTGTTATCGAATCATAATTGACTTCCATAACTTTCGTTCGACTCAAGAGTGCGATCTTTGATTTTTGGTAGAGTAAGCTGGGATTAATAGATGTATCTTAATTGGTCAAGAGTTGACCCAATTAGAAACATCTATTGAAGTTTGAGTCTTGTGAGTCCGATAAGGTCCCTCTTTTGGCTCTTATAAAGGTGTGTGACTTAATTGGTCTACTGCAATAAAGTCCAAGAAAAATTGTGCAAATAAGAAACTCTAATTGTGGGTTATAAATATGCCTTTTACGCACATTTTACAATGATTGGATATTTGCCATTTTTATTCTCTCAAAAGTGAAGAGAGGCACCTAAAGAGAACAAGAGAGAAGGCCTAAGGGAGGAAGCACTTGGCTAGACCATTAATAGCTCATTCAAAATTATCATCTCAACTTTATCTGTGAGGATTTGAATAAAACACCCATGATCCCAAAGTGTTTTCTAAGATCCACCATGCACTTGGGATTAATCTTCAAAGGAAAATTAATTTCCTATTGTGATGATTAAATAACCATTTCCAACATTTGGACCCTTTCTATTGTCCTTGTTTAACATCCGCATGATGTGTGTTCTTGATTCATGTTGAGCCGTCTGTACAATATTGATATTTCAATGGTCTGCTAATATGAGAATTAGTTGATTATTTTAGTATAGGTATCTAGAAATATTTGGTTGTGCTTGTATAATTTTAGGAAACAACTTTTAATCTTTTTCCCTGGCTATGCAGTTGTACAAATTTTAATAGCATAGGTTGTGTCAAAAAGCTTCTATGATTGTTTGTACATTATGTTACATATTATTATCTCAATTTCTTTTCTGCTCAACAAGAATTTTGAGTTCAATGGACTGGAAATCTTTTTTTATGAAACTCAGTTATTCAGTTTTGCTTTCACGTGGATCTTTAGATAAACTAGGATTCACCTTGGTTGATGTTGGTTTTGATCCTCTGTCAACTAACACGTCCTTGGGTTTCTTTCTTGAAAAGGTGTATGGCGCAGAGTATGTGTCCCTGCACGTAAGGAAAGGCAATAAGGCTGCGTTTAATTTGTATACAGAGACATTAGGGTACACGATTCATGATGTGGAAGCGAAATACTATGCAGATGGGGAGGATGCATATGATATGAGGAAGCAATTGAAGGCAAGGAAGCATCATCACCATCACCACCATCATGGTGGTGTGTGTTGTTCCGGGGATTTGCAGCCTGGTGAGAAGGCTGGATCAGCAGAAGCCCAAGCATAGTAATGGCAAAGGTATTCAGATTTGGATTTGATCATGTTACTTACTGTATTTACTATACGAAAGAAAGTGTACCAATGAAGTTTCTTTTTTCAGTGGAAGTTCAAATAATCATGATGGACATACATATGGAACTTCTGCTTTTGAGTTTCGAAACTATCACTTTTTGCTTGTTATTGAAAAATTTAGGTGGGGAATGCTATATTTGGATTTTCATGTTTAGGCATTTAGCAATTGGCTATAATGGACATGCTTCTTTTGTTGTGGTTGTGCATTTGGAGTTTATTTTACACTTTGAAATAACAATTGACATGGACTTCCTTCTTAGTTATTCACTATTTTTGGAGCTGATTGCTACTAAACATAATTAGCCTGAGATGCAAATGTGTGACTGGAAATCTTTCTGTATTCATTGAATTGCTAGTCTCGAGCAATACTTAACAAGCACCGAATATGGTAGGATTTTGTTATCATTGCTAATGACGGTCAAAGATAATATGATGTTTTTGATCTTGTTTACTGTTAATGTTATAAGAGTACTTATAAGATATCTCTGTTTATTTTCATGGTTGTCTTTCCAATCTCATCTTCTTGTAGTGTGCCTGTGGTAGAAGACTAACCCCCAATTTACTAATTCATACAACTTTGCCTGGAAAAGAGATACCTCTAATCTACATATTCCCAACATTTTTCTCTGTTCCTCTTTGATGCTAGGATATTCCTTATAGCTTGGGCCGGCCGTCCAATTCTTCTGTATTGAAGTGGGCATTAGAAACTTCTCGTAATGAAACACAACGAAGTAGCAGTCATTTAACTAGGAAGAAGAGTATAATATGTTGTACTTTTAAAGATGTGCAAGGAGAGAGAATGTAGAAGAAGAGAATGGAAGATGTGTGGCTAGAGGTGTAAAACGTGTTAGGTCTCTTGAGCCGAGACTGTGTTTAGTCCAATAAGAGTCCGGTTGGAGAGGTGGTCATGTCGGGTTTTTAGCTTGTGTTTCATTTGAGCTACTTAATTAAGTTTCAATGGTCTTAACATTTTCTAGATTGAGACACCTCTAAATGTGATGTAGTATTGGTTGAACAAAGAAAATAAAGAATATAACTTGGCTTAATCAGGGAGAGTCCATCCACTAAAGAAAACTGAAGCAGATGAGATCTGTTTCATAGCCTTTCATGTCTTGGAAATGTAGTTAGTTTGGTTCGAGCTAAGTGAACTTATTCAATACCACCGATTTTGCAAGAGAACCTTGCAATGACGGAACAAGTCAATCGGAACAAATTGAAGAACACTGGTATAATATATTTTGTGTTCAAAGTTATTTTCGGGTGATCAACAAATTGAGTCCAAAGTAAAATAATCATGAGAAGTAGAAATATGGGATTGGATTCGGGAAAATACTTTTGGGGAGGCAAAGTTGCCTAAAATTAAACACAAAAATTGAAATTTTACTCGATAAGTAATTTTTAAAGGATATTTAATGCAAGCTGCATTTAGGTATTTTATACTAGAATTTAGCAATTGGATATCCCAAAATCACTCCAAGAAATTAAAATTCAAACTTGAAAAAAAATCCTCAAGCGTCAATTCAGAGTTCAACATTGCTTACTGTGAAGAACATATTTTTAGAACATTATGTATATCTTGACAAATTTAGAGCATCTGAAACTGTCATATTGTGGCTCCACTTAATCATGAATTGGTTAATATATTTCGAGCTACTTTATTGCTAACTTGAGTCTTTTGAGAACATAGTTTTGGACATTAAGGGTATGTTCTCTTTGCTGTTTTCGAACTATTTTTAGTTTTCAGTTTTCGAAAACACTGAAAATACGTTTACAGCTATTTTCATAAATGAATTACCAGAAAACGAGTTTAAAATTTACAAAAGAAAACGGAAAGCGCCAAAAAAATTGTTTTGGCTGTTTTCAGTAAAAAATAAGTCAAAACTTCATTTTTTTTTATTTTCGAAACACAAAATTCAAAACTAAAAACTGAAAAAACATGTAGAGAACAATCCTAATGTTTCGAATTTTGAAAGTGAAACTAAACCGATCTTCACAAATACATATTAATTTTATATTTGTTGTTGGTGCATTGATGAAGGAAGCTGAATGACGTGTGATCGAATTTAAATTATTGGGAATAAAAGTAGTATGTTATTGTATTATAAGTAACACCTCTTATCTCGCAAAACTTTTAAATGAGAACTTGCAATTGTTATAAATTATGCCCCAGTTTGATGGGAAATTAAAATCATATTTTTATTAAATTTTGATAGAAGTTAATGAAATATATGGTTGAAAAGTTGTGAGATTTATAAAATATGTGAAAAAAATAAAATGTTGATTTTGATTTATATTAAAATCGATATTTTAAATTTTACCGTCTATATACTAATTATTGAATAATCATCGTATCCTTGCCGTCCCAATTTTCTTCTATATAGAAAATTGGTTCTCAATAATACACATATAACTCTATTTACTTCTATATTATTTTTCTTCTCTCTCTAATTTATAACATTCTATCAGCATGAAGTTGTAGTCAAATGAGCTAGCAAAATTTATTCTTCTTTATGTTCACGAATCTCTAACCAAGTTAAGATGGTAAAAGCAATTTATTTTCTGTTCAAAGAAAGATGCGAAGTTTTAACGTGCGTAAAGAAGAAAATATTAGTTTTCTCTTAATTTTGAATTGTATATAAAAGTGGTAAATGTTGTCTTGACTCTATCAATTGATAAACATATGTTTGCAATTGATAAACATATGTTTGCTTACTTCATACAATATTGTATTATTATTCTTGAAGAAGTAACAATCAAAATTAATACTCCAAAAGAATATTAATGTTCTCGTTCTTGAAGTATGACTATATTGAAACTGTTTCGTTTGGAAATCGAGTCTCGCTAACAATTAAAAAAAAGGTTAACATGATTGTGTAAGGAACAACAACCTCTCAAAACATAGTCCTAACGAGTGGTGCTTTATTTATGAAGATTACAATTTGCAAGAAGCGAAATACCTCTAAAGGGCACAAGCACACTGAATTTGCAAAGTAATTGAAAGTTAACAAGAAGAATTAAAAGAAATGAAATTACATAATTCTCTGTTTGAGAGTGATTTTGATTCTCCTCTTCTCTATGTTCTCTTTTCTCTTTTATATTCCTTTGACAGTTTTCTTGTAGAGCCGTTTGAAAACTGCTAATCGCCCTATAACTATCCACTTTCTCCATAATGGATGACTTGTCGAGAAACTATCGTTTTTAACTGCTGTTGTTGCGTTTTTTTATATCGCAAGTGTACGATATCGTAACAAGTAATATAGTGGACTTTTGAGTCCGGATTATCGTTCTCACGAAGACTATACTTTAAGTCTTAACTAGATTTTTCTAACTCTTATTTGATGAAAGTGAACAAATAAATTATGGTAAAAGTCGTGAAAATTATTTTTTTCTTTTATGAACTAACTACCTGAAACTAACAAAAAGTATAAAAGAATTGCAAATAACGAATAATTAGAGAAACAGATATGTGATGAATATTAGGGCAAAATAATCTCATCCATTGATCACCTTTATTCT
>CAIGRF010347087.1:4436-27431 GCA_903798235.1 Fraxinus ornus
TGCTCAGAAACTTCTTAGTGATGTTAACAAGGGAGAAATTGTTGATTCCCAGCTCCTATCCGAATTTTACTTATTTCGTGTTGCAATTGAGGGGCTGAGAATTGCATTGAATAATGCTGGCCGGCTTCCTTTGAGCAAAATAGGAGACCCCATCTTGGCAAACTCTAATTTCTGCGATCTTCCTGTGGAAGATCAGTCACACGCTATTCTTGCTCAGGCTCTTCATAGCCAAACTAAGAAGTTCAAATCAATAGTTGCAGTAGTTGATGCTAGCGCATTAGCTGGACTAAGGAAACACTGGAAGACCCCTGTTCCTCCAGAGGTTAAAAGTACAGTTGAAGAGCTTATAACTAATTGTGAAGATAATGGGGAAATCTCACACCAGAGTAACATGAAGCGCTTGTTGGCTGATAAACCGGTGGTGGCAGTTGGGGCAGGTGCAGCAGCAGTTTTTGGAGTCTCTTCCCTCTCTAAAGTTATTCCAGCATCAACTTTTGTCAAAATTGCAACCTTTCATGTCCCAACTTCACTAAAACTTTTGTTGACTCAATCACAAAAGATTGTTTTTGCACTTGGCAAGGGTCTTGGTCCAACAAAAGTGGTAGCCCCAGGAATGGGGAGTTCTGTGTTTAAAAGTTCTACCCTGAAGGCTGCTGTGTCTGCTGAGAAAATCCGAACCATATCTCACGGTGTTATAGCGTCTGCAGAGAAAACTAGTCTTTCTGCCATGAGAACAGCTTTTTATGAAATAATGAGGAAACGCCGAGCCAGACCCATTGGAGTTTTGCCCTGGGCTACCTTTGGATGTAGTATTGCTACTTGCACAGGCTTGCTACTCTATGGAGATGGAATTGAATGTGCTGCAGAGACATTTCCTGTGGCTCCATCAGTTGCTAGTTTGGGTCGTGGAATCAAAAGTTTACACCAGGCAGCCGAGGCTGTCAGGCAAGCAGAGAGCTCCAAGCTACAAAGATCAATAGAGTCCCTCCTGCACAGATTTAAGAACGTAAAAATCCAATAATGAAAGAATTGTACTAGACTTCAGTGCTTATTAATTGCTTTCCGGTTAAGCTTAAAATGGATCGCAGCAATTATTCTGTAAATAGAATATTAGAACACTGGAGGTTTCTTTTGCGATAGTTATTATGAGGTTTGTACACATTCAAATGATAAAGAGAGTAAATGCATGATTTTGTACAGGTTCTTTTTCTTGGTTTTTTAAATTAATGATACTATATTTGAGGTTCTAGGGGGGATTCATAGAAACCTCTGAAACAACCCGGGTCCCACTTTACGGGCTGTCTCGATCGTTAGATCGACGACGTACTGTCTCCACTGTACCAACATGGGTCTTTTCATCATACTTTGTCCTCACTCGCACGCTCCCCGAGAAAACTTCTCAGGGAGTCATCCATCATGGAATTGCTTCAAGTCAAGCACGCTTAACTGTGGAGTTTCTAACGATGGACTTCCGTAAAAGAAGGTGCACCTTGTTGGTATGAGTAGTAGCTATCAAATCTTTTTAAACTTTCCTGGTCTGGGTATTACAATCACCCCTCGTTAGACTAGCGACGTCCTCGTCGCGCTTGATCCATCTGAGGATCCGTTGCCAGGCGTTGGGATTCTAGATGTGGCTCCTACGGGTTCAAGAGGTGGCTCCAGTCCTATGGCGTAGCACTTTGTCCCGCATAGCACTTAGTTCCCGATTTTCGGCTGGCAACCGGGCTCTGATACCATTTGTAACGACCCAGGTCCCACTTAACGGGCTATCCCAATCGTTAGATCGACGACGTACTGTGTCCACTGTACAAATATGGGTCTTTTCAACATACTTTGTCCTCACTCGCACGCTCCCCGAGAAAACTTCTCAGGTCACCCATCATGGAATTGCTCCAAGTCAAGCAAGCTTAACTGTGGAGTTTCTAATGATGGATTTCCGTAAAAGAAGGTGCACCTTATTGGTATGAGTAGTACTTATCAAAACTTTTTAAGCTTTCCTGGTCTGAGTATTATTTAAATGTAAAATACATGTTCACTGCACACACTTATTGAGATTTTTCTTAAATCTCACCCCTTTAACTCTTCCCCTTTTCAGGAAATTGAGATCGGGAGTTTGGAGCTGGTAAATCGGACTGTAGTGGCATATATTTTATTTAATAAGCAGAGAATCCATTTTATTTGTTTTGTTTACAAATATTGGTTATTGTTGGATTGAACGTTCTTGCATTTTATTTTATTAAGACAATCATATATTTTTTTATATAAATAAATGTTAGTTTTATCTTTTTGGCTCGATATGCATTTATTCCTTTTGAATTAGTAAATACTCAAATTTTGAGAAATTGGGTCGTTACAACCTCGGTTTCTTATTCACACACAAGCCTCTATCCTAGATGCTTGCAGTGGGATTTTAAAATCATCTATTTCAAATTTTTTTTTTGATAACCGTGGATGTCCGGGCCAGCTTGCGCGCACCTCGACTAATCCCACGGGGCCCTGAAGTTTACAGCCGTTTCTCACCTCAGTGGCACTGCTGGAGATTCCAATTCAATCCTATATAGTAAGGGAGTGGATATGGTCGACCACAGGATGAGAAAATCCTATAATATGAGGGCATGCATAATATTTACATTTATTTCTCATTCATTTTCCAGAACTGTTGTGTTGCATATTGGGGCAATTGAGTATTCAGGGTCTTTTAGCAGATGAGATGTGATTTTGCTTCATGCATTTTGTCATGTCGGTGAGCTTCAATCTTGGTAAGATGTGTCTATATGTCTAAGGATGCTTGTGCATGAATATATGTATATATGGTAACTCCTTTTTAGGCTTTCAGTTCACAACAGCAAATTCTTTATTACGATGGACATGCTTATAGAAAGTTAAATTAGCTTATAAGTTCCAGCTTCAAGGATTGACTTTTTAACTTTTTGTTAATAAATTTTTTCTTTGGTTATGGTACAAGAGAAAGATTGAAAAGGCAAACAGAGGACATTAGGGGATTTTTCTTTCTTATTTCCTTTCAGTAATTTTATATTTCCTGAATTTCTACAGTTTATTAGTGTTTTGCTGTTCAGTGTTGTAACTTGCACAGGCTTGTGTATTTATGGAGATTTAATATCGAGTGTTTCTGAGTCGTCTCCTGCAGCTTCTTCAAAGGTATCTCAGGCAAGTAAAGAGCTCGAGGACTCGAATATCAATTTGTCTTGTAGAGATTAAGAAGATAGTCTTCCACAAATAGGAATTTGATGTTGAGAATTAGTGCTTATTTACTGGTTTACACTCAAAATCCTGAAATGGTATTCATAAATTCATTATGTAAAATATAAATAGAGTCTTGAATAGAAGAGCTTTGCTTGTGATAGTTGTTAATACAGAAGGAGCTTAAAAATGTCCTCTGTGGTTTCATTCTTATACTGGAATCCAATATCTAGATGGAACAGAAGGATTCTGTAACCATTAGCGGTAGGCTGTTACTTCTGTAGATAGTAGATTGAAAATGGCAAAGAAAAGAAATCAATTTCTTTTCATGTTAAGCCCAGGAGATGTTAAGACACTCACATTCATGTGTAGAACAGAAGGAAGGATGGTATTTGGGAGGAGAGAAGAATGTTCATTCTTAAAGAGAAGCCTCGAGAAGAAAATGAACAAGGTTGGTGACAGGATCTGAACATTCCGTTAGGGTTGTGATCATGATGTGATATATTGAGTCTCCAGTGAAGTTATAATCAGGTTTGCTGTCAAGGGTTGATTCCCAATATTGGTAGGGACGTGCTATAGGGCCCGGCTCAAAGTCAGGCCCAAACACAGGGGCGCCATGTGGGGGGACGCCCTGTTCTTGGCCCTGGCTTTGAGCCGGGCCAAGAAGCATTTCCCATATCGGTATCATCCATGGCAGCGAGGCAGGTTTCTTGGATAGCGTCATTGTGGCAGGCAGTGGCAATGTGGCATTAGGCTTGTTGGTAGCGTTGTTGCCTTCTTGGCGACGGTTGATGTTTTTGACATGACGTTTAATACTTCAACCATTGGAGACCATGTTGGCTGTATGAGATTTTTGGTAAAGATCAAAGTGGACTTGATTTTAATAATTTTTTTTAATGAACTAAACAGGGCTAAGAATAGACATTTCAACAAGTATTTTTTTGAATTGGATGAACAATTCGACTTGATTTCAAGCAATTTTTAACAGAAAAAATTCTAAAATGGTATAATCGACTAATTGGGTGGCAATGTGGTGATAAAAACAATCAAATTAAACTTGTTATACCAAATTAAACTTTCACTATAGTTAGACCACTTCACCAATAATTTTCAACAAGCAAAGTTGATCATAAAAATTATTCCCCATATTCTCACCTGAATCCGATCTTCCACATGACCTGCCAACTCAACTTGTTTTTGCAGATGCTAAATGTAAGGCGTAGGTTGAAATTTATTGAATTTTGTTTTTTCCTTTTCAAATCCAACAAATAAACCCAAAAAACAAGAAGAAATGGAAGATGGGAAATTCAATATCAACGCAGAGGATCTATCAACAATCGGAGGTATAGCCACTGTGTCACTCCTGCATTCCTTCATACCAACTCATTGGCTGCCCTTCTCCATTGTTGGTCGCGCTCAGAAATGGACGCTCTCCCGTACTCTCGTCGTCAGTAAGAAATTTCCTTTATAAAATATCGTATTTATCATGCTGTATCATTTAAAAACACGATTTTGCAAAAAGGTCATCTGGGTTTTAGTTATATTGAATAATTATTCGGTGGCCAGTGAGATCTAGCAGTACATTTCTTGATTTTGTGGAGAAAAAGTTTAGCAAAACAAATGTGATTTTAGCTGTTTGTAGGCAAACGTCGTGAGCTTCTGTAGATTGCTTGGTTTAAATGTTTGATGACAAGTTTTGAAGATAATTAATAAACAGTTATATTAACATTTTCAGCAACCGCGATCTTCTTGCCAAGCCGTTCGTTCTGCAAAATTAAATTAGGGGAATTTCATGTATGATGATTTTCTGTTAGCTGTTTATAACCTTTATGGACCTGATGCAATGTGATTTAGTATTTTGATGCTTATGTTGAGCTATGAAAGATTGGGAAGGCTATGAGTTCAATTAAGTTTCCAGACTAAAAAAGTTCACGCAGTAAATTTCTGGTGTTGGATATGATTACATATTGTTTGCAGCTACCCCTGTTAGGTAGAGTCCCGAGAGTAAGTCGATTTAGTCGAGATAAATTCCCTATCAAATCCTCCGCGTGCTTGTGTTTCCCATATCAGATGATTATTGATTAACATAGAAAAGTTGTACATTGAAGCGAGGGTGTGGTAAAATTGAAATCAAAATAAAGTATAGGGGCCTTGTAAGGATACAATCTAAGAGTCTATGTAATGTATAAATGTTGTTAACTACAGATTTTAGGATAAACAGATCACAATGTTTTCAACTTCCTCGAGAAATTCAATTACACATACAACTATTGAAGTGATATTTGGGCAAGGTCATCTAATGCGAATCCAAGTTTTCAACTATTATAAATGTGTTTATAGGTCTGAAGGAGTAGTGTGGTTCATGCTTCTACTTTGACAATGCCATCATAGTTTAAGATAGACTCTGGGAGAGGTTTATGCTAATATGAATGCAACTTTTATGTATTTCCAATTACATTTTCATAGGACAATATTCATTATTTTAACCATGCTTGCCAATTTTCATCCAGGGAGCACTTAGATTGATACAAACACAGATTTTCATGAACCGTATCATCTTTGAATAAGTTCACTAAGAGTTTTCCTTTTGTGGAGAAGCACTTCACTGTCCAATTATTAAATAAGGAGAATAGGTAAATGGATCCAAACCACAGCTTGAGTGACTGTTGCCTAGTAAGGCCTAAAATCAGGGTATGACTTACGAATAGTAAGATAGTAGTTTGCTATCTTCCAACATCCTCCGCCAAAAGCTATTTTGTCATCCTCCCCATCAATCAATTTGAGGATGATGTAGTCGTCAATGAAGTCAAGCTTCTTATTTGAATTCCTCATTTTGATAATTTTCTTACAGAAATTTGCACTGCATGGCCTTAACTAGAACTTTACTAAGTGCATGTTTGGGGAACATTATAATTTCCTTATAATTGAATGTTCAAAGTCAAACATTAATTTTAACCACATATTTTGTAGGACCCACAACTACCACCTACTTATCCACCACTCACTCAATATAATTTTTGCAACTTATAAGTTTATCCAAACAAACACTAAAACATTTAGGAAATAAAATATACTGGCAGCTTTAGGTATCCATTTGAAACTTAAAAGAATTTTATCACCTTGGAATTGCTTTGAACCGACCTAGACTTGATTTAATCTTCCTTGATGCAATAACCTATTCAAATTTTGGCAGGCTGATAGAAATATGATTATATTAGTCTTTTTATTATATCATTTAGGAATGTTGTAAGATTTGAAATTGGCCATGCTGTGTCTATAAATCAATTCTGGTTTATGATAAAACATAGAATTTAGATTCTAACTTTTGGTTTTCATTTGATGACATCTAAATCTTTGTATTCTTTCCTTGAATGCCATCACATTTGTGCAGCCTGAACTGAATAAAAGGTCATCCAATGATACCAATGTCTTCTGTGACTATGTTTCTTGTGATCTTTGCTAATTATCTTCATGCAGCCACATTTGGAGCAGTTTTGCATGTGATGTCTACTGCATTGCTTGGCATAACAGCAATTACCATAACAAACACCATTGCGGGTGAGGAAACTGTGCATAAACTTGCATCTTTGCTGCTCATAGTTCTCGGTGGTGGTTATATCATACTGTTTCTGTCTGGAAAGGGCAGTCACAGCCATTCCCACAACCAACCCATGGAGAAAATGGCAGTTGCTGGACTTGTTCTTCTTCCTGCCTTGTCTCCTTGTGCAAGCACTCTTCCAGTATTTCTTGCTGTTGGAAACTCATCCTCTATGATGGTATTTGCTATCATAGTACTGTTATTCAGGTATTTATAACGTTTTGAAATTCTGTTTTATCTCTATCATTATTGAATTCTGTTATAATCGCATCTGGGTAGCATGAAATATTAAACCTTAGATTCCCATTTGTAATAGATAAAGTTGTGTAAATACATCGTGTGTGTGTGTGTGTGTGTGTTATACATTTTTCTGTAAATGTTTCTCTAGAAATTCCGGAGGCTTGACATAGGATTATGATATTGGAATTGCAGCACAATAATTGTAATGACGTCGTTGGTGGCTCTCTCATTTTACGGTGCAAGTCAGCTCAAATTCCACTGGGTGGAACGCTACGACAAGCTTCTTGTAGGTTCAGTTCTATGTTTAGTCGGAGTTTTGACCCTCCTCTTCCATGACCATGATGGAGATGCAAGTTCCCTCGGAGAGCATTTGCATAGGAAACTCATTGTTCTATAAGAATTAACTCAAGATTCTTAGTACATTATAGCGTACAAAGAAGAAATATAAAACATTTGTTTTCTCTGCAGTCCGATAGTTACTAAATCCGTTGTTCGTGTGGTATGTGTACTTCTATTCCATTGTTGTGAAGTCGGGCATACTATTTTGTCGTAAATTATAGAGTTGAGATACTTCTTGTACCAGTTGGTTCCTTGGCTGCTGCATCGTATGGTTGTTCCCCTTGTTCTAGTAATCGACAATCGACAAATGTTAGATTTCTTGAAATTTCATGTTTGGCATTGCTTTCTCAAGTTAATAAGTTGGTCAACCATTAATTTTATTCACAACTTCCATGTGACCCGCAACTTTTATTGATACATTTTGTAGGATTATTTACTTATAATCTACAAAAAGTTCAACCAAAAATACTCCAATATGGGGGACATTTTCACATCGAACATTATCGATGAAAAGAATTAGTTGTATATAATAGTTTGTGTAGAGGTCTCAAGTGGGTTGGGACGAAACGTTCTACTTTATCGTATCGACTAAAGTGAGATGATGTCAAAAGTTAGGACTAGTAAGTCATATATACAGTCATTAGCATGATCCAATACGTTAGATTAATGATGGTTCCAACTTTTCAGATCTGATGAAAGCTATAAAGCTCTTCTTTCTGCTTTTTGGCACCATAATCTTTTGCTTGGCAACAGCCCATCTTCTCGTTTGAGCTACATTATTTTGGAAGATTGTATTCTGAAATAGTAGATTGATAGAGAATGTATGGTTGAAAAAAAAAAAACGTTATTGATGTGATAGAAAATATTATTTTATTGAAGAATGTGTGAGTCGTGACTGAAAATGAGTAGAATAATGAAAATGAAAATTTTAGACCATGTTCGGTACGGTTTAAAATTCAATTAAAATTGAAAATATGACCGTTATTGGGTCTCACTCGTCTAATAAAAGTCAACAATAACGACTAGTTTTTCAAATTTATTCCGATTTTAATATCTACCGAATATGTAGCAAACATGAACTTAGTATCAAATGACACATATTTCCTTTTCGAACATTTACACGTCTCTCCTATTTAATTTTTTATAACTTTATTTAACATATCACAAATGTTATTTCTATTTTTTCTAAAAAGGTAATATTAAATTCACTAATTGCTTTTTTATTAAAAAAAAAAGTTAAAATAATCACTAGATTCTTCTATTCTTGGATGCTTTTAAGTTTCATGTACTAAAATAAAAGAATAATACCTTAATAATAAATAAAGAAATGAGACATCATGTGCTCTACGAGGCACTTGCTTCCATGTAAGTTCTTATTGTTCTTTACACTTAAAATAATAGACAAATTGCATGTGTGTTACTCCTTAGGTAAATCATCTAGATCTAATCCATTTCATTTTAATTTAAATTAATGAATTACAAAAACAAAGTATAAATCAAATAGTGTTTTTAAACTATTCGATCTACAATAGGAACATAATGACAAACACTGACGACTCGACGACTCATGGATAAAGTATTCGATAATGAGAATGATTCTACTGAAGAAGAGTTTGGTCCGAATCTGAATTCAGACACAAACTATTCGATTTATATTATGTCTATTCTTACGAAAGAGGGATGATCGCTCGTTCGTTTAGGGAGTTTCATCAATCGAAATCATTACTTTTATGTTGCGAAGACCTTGGACGAGGACTAACTTTTATCGAAGTATCGTGAGTAAAAATTTTGTAATCACACTTATCTTACTAGTTACCAAATAAGTGACATTAGTAACTGACATATTTGGTGGTGGGTAGAATTGTCATTAAAAAGTGACTTGCACACGAAGAACACTTGCCGAATCGGGCCGCGTAAAAGTAACGCTTTCGGATTTTAGCTTTTTTCTTTGCAAAAGAACTTATAATTAATTATTTACAGAGAGAAGACTCTCGCCGAAAAATTGTTTACAAAAATAAATAAGTAGAAATGGTAAAGTGTGGTCCATGATCCACGCAGTACTCTCTTGTCGTCGTCTGCACCTTTTCCATTGCATGCAAACTCAAGTACAATTCTCTCTCTAAACTGTGTGTTTGAGTGTGTGATTTGATATTTTCATTTCTGACAGACTTACTGTCATACACGCACAATCTTCAAAAGTTTCTCTCTGAAAAATTCCCATATAATTCGGGTTGTAATAATCCTCTTTGAAATTCAAGAGTTTTCTGCACCGTTGACATCAATTTTGGACTTCAAGTTTCAGATAAGCTGACTCAGGTAAAAATCGGATATACAAGAACGCTGTAGCCCATAATTTTCTTTTTCAGTATTAATTTTGGGAAATGTGAGTTCAATTCAGTTCTGTTCATTTGTTATGGTGTTCTGAGTCTTGATTGACTTGAAGTTTTGATCTTTCTGAATTTCTTTTTGGGAGAGGGGTTGAAGGATTGGGGGGATATTTGAGTAATCTGATTGGTGTCGGTTAGTTTCTGAGCTAGATTGATTAGAATTTTGATTGGTTGGATTTTCACTTTCTGGGGTTTTTCGGGTTTTCGGTTTTGATTTAATTCCATTGCCTTCTCTTTCATTTTACTTTCATGGGCTTCTTTATGCTTTTTGATGCTTTTTTTTCCCCCAGGAATTGAATTTTCGTGCTGTTCGGTTTGGATTTCTTTTTCTTTTTCTTGATTTTGATTGCTGTTCATGAATATGAGTGGCATTTCACATCTAATTTTATATAAGTTTTCGGAATTGAGGTTAGATTACAGAACTTAGTAATCCTAGGTTTCACAGTTTCAAACTACGCTGTGATTTGAAAAGCTATTACTTTTATTGCTTATGAATTGTGCTTACCTTTCGTTATCGTAATTTTCGTGGGCCTTTTTGCTTTTCTAAGCAAGCTAAATTCACCATGATTTTGTTCGTGGCAAATCTTTGAATCTTCTTACTGTATGAGCTGTTATGTAATTCTATTGGCAGAAAAGCATGAGGGTATGGTTTTGGAAGATGAAACAGAATGGAGTTACTATTTTAGTGCTATTAAAGTGATACTGCTTTAGGAACTGTTCTTTTACGGATAGCCTTATGTTTCTTTGTTGATTGTTTTCCGTCTTAATTCGAACAAATTCTGCCATGTTTCTCATTGAAATTTTTCTTATGTCATTTAAGGGATCAGGGCACGTGGTCACACCATTCTCCTAATTTGCTCCCAAACTTCTCAAATCTAACCGAGAATCCTGTATGCTGTTTTGGCAATCATTCAATGGGGGCTTCAAATTCTAGATTGGAAGAAGACAAGAGCCTACAGCTTTGTCGGGAGCGAAAGAAATTAATCAAACAAGCACTTAATGGCAGGTGTTCTCTAGCAGCTGCTCATATTGCTTATGTAGAAGAATTGAAAATCATAGGTACTGCTTTGAGGAGATTCATTGAACCTGATTCTCAAGTTGAACCTTCCATCCATATTTCAACAAGTGCGACGCCAGAGCCACATGCATTGATTGAGAGGTCTATCTCCCAGTTTTCACTTTCCTCTCGGTCTCTGACCCAACATGTGGACACCACTGTGAATAAATCACCATCTCCTTCACCTCCGATCACAAGTCGACACCAGGCTCATCATATGAAATTCAGAGGTACATTTTCCAAGAAAGTTGAAGAAAAGCCTTCTGTGCCCATCACATTATCAGTTGCTTCAACTACTCCTCTGAGCACTACTCCTCGTTCCACTGAAGGACCTGAAGCATCATCAACCATGGGATTATTTTGGTCTTTTTCATCCTATTGAAGATCATTTTTCTTCACAAGAAGGCGGGGGATTTGATCAGGGTTCGGAGTACTTTGGCGAGATAGGAGAGCTTAGAGAGGAGGGAGTTCCTGAATTGGAAGATGTAGAAGAGAAGGTTTCCTCGCCTGGAAGGGTAGAATCTCATGAATCTGAAGATGAATTTGATGAACCTTCTACGGAAACACTCGTTCGAAGTTTTGAAAATGTGAACAGGGCAACAGAAATTCTTGTCAATAATGAGGTACCCATTATGCTCTCAGGCACTGTAGTATCAGAAACCAAGTTTGGGAGTGAACAAGTTAACGTGGCTAAAGAAAATGTAATGAACGGCGATTCACCTATTATGTCCACAGAGAGTGCAGTACCTGAAACCAAGTTTTCGAATGTGAAGAAAAACAACTCTCCTTATTTATCACCATTAAGAACCACATCTTCGAGATTTCTGCATCTGAATGATGTGAAGAAAACGCCAATGAAAGAAACCGAGGTAGAAGATACATCTGCACCTAAGGACTTCTTTGCAAGCATGAAAGATATTGAGCATTTGTTTGACAAGGCATCTGAATCTGGAAAAGAAGTTCCCCGGATGCTTGAAGCAAACAAATTCCATTTCCGTCCAATTTTCCCAGGGAAAGAGCGTAATATCTCTCTTCCTTTCTCTCCCTATGGACTCTATCTCAGTCACTGACACATGATCACTCTTATATGTGCTTTTATAGGTTTTTAGTATTCTTTTAGAGCAATAGTTAATTTTCCAGATGCAGTGAAACCAATTTTACTACAATAAGGAAAATGATGTACCGCTTTTTTAGGATTCATCTTTATTGCTTGAATAGTTTTCTGCTAAATCATTTGGATAAGATAGAATCTTGCAGTTATTAATAAAATTGGGAGGAAAAGAAGTTCATTTCTTTGAGTTACATAGTTATATATTTTTTATTCTCTGATACCGTATATGAGAAAATTATGCCACCAAGTATCACTGCAATGCAGTATGCATCCAAGACATAAATAGTCAGATTACTTCAATTAATTTTTTTCTTCTTGCCTTTTCTGGATATTATTTTTTCTTTGCTAGCTGGTCAAGGAAATTTGTTGTGGCAGGTGGATCGATGACCTCAGCATTACTGAAATCATGTTTATCTTGTGGGGATGATCCAAGTGAGGTCAAGGAAGGTTGGTCTATCCGTTTTAATTTTTCCAGATCACTTTGCTAGGGACTGCGCTATCAGATACTTATTGGTGTCTGACTGTATATAAATACAGCATCTTCATCTTCCTTGACAGGGAGGAACAGTAATGAATCAGTTTTAAATTCAAATTTTTAGTCTGCTAAATGTTGTTAGTTCATTATTAATGACAGTTTATATCCAATAGTAACTTAGATACAAGGTTCCCTCCAACTACATAAAAAACACTTGTTATTTAGTAAAACAGCTTCTGTAACCAAACAGAATAAATAGTACAGGGATTCGTGATTTACCTATTCAGTGACTCCAGAAACTTATGATAATTAGAGACAGATGAAGTGCTGAAAGATAAAAGAAGAAATATATGGGAAGATGATCAGAAATTCTTTATCTTTTTTCTTAACCGATGATTTAAACAAGTTTTTCTACTTTTCTGGCTATTTTTAACCTATATCTTAGCTAAGACGCTTGAACCTGCAAAACTAAATGAACAACATGCTCTTTATTTTGAGGCATTTATTATTTTACCTTTTCCTTCTTTTTTGGGTCACCGGAGACACCCTATAGAGAGAAACAACCAATCAAGTTATATAACCGCTAACTTTTCAATTGCTAAAATATTCTCAGTCGAGTTGAATGTGACATCACATAGTTATGTACCGCCTCCGAGATGTCTTAACAAAGTCTTGGATGATCAATTCTCTCTCTGTGAGCTTAGGGTCCTTTCTCACCTTCCAATTTGCTGTGATGATATTTTTCTGGGGTCAAACTTTTGGTATTTGACAAGATGCCCTCGTTACTCTGGCTTATTTGTGTTTATCTATGTTTGATGAAGCAGCTGGGCCTTTTTGAACTTGAACAGTTGATGATAAACAGTTGACCTTCTAGCTAAACATCCTCGTATCATTATTTGTTGTGGACATCTTGCATCTCTTATTCCGAGGTTGCTAATGTACGAGGTTGTAAATATGGCAGGAACCTGCTCAGTTCATAATTTGAGAAGCTCACCACCACCTCCACTACCAACAACTTGGGCCTTATTCCCAATAAATTTAGGGTCAGTTACATCAATCATTCTTCATCCTTACGACTTTGTTCATTGCTAGATTTAGTGGAAGTTCTGAAGCAACTAGATCCTTAACAACTATAACAAGCGCTCTAAATTTTGATCTACCCCCCTTCTAACTTGCTCCACCGAAAACACGTCTCTTTTAGAAAGGGACCTCTCTAGGTCAATGCAAAACCACACCTCAATCACTAAGTCATCATCCCCTTAATATGTCCTCAATTTGCTCCACCTCCAGTTGTTGGCATTTATTCTCATTACCTTATCTATTTTAATATGATCGCACCTCCACCTTAGCATCTTCATTCCGCTACTTTCATCTTATCATCTTTAACTTTAACAACCAAACACTCATACCCATAAAAGCATTAGCTGATGCCTTACTCTCACTCTTTTGTCTGCATGTCAATATATCAAAATTGTTGATAATAATTTTTGGATGAAGAAAATTTCTGAATCTTACATATGCTTTCTATGCTGTGAATTAGGCCCTACATTTGTTATGTTGTTGGTATGTTGAGTAAATATTAATCTAATCTTGGATGAACTCATGATGTTGCTTCTTTATTTTCTGCCAAAAATTCTACTTTTGCTGAATTCCATGCCTCATATCACTTTTACATTTAATTCTTTACTGTTCTTATAATCAGAAAGGAGTCCTATAATGCAGAAGGCATTTGTCACTGCTTTTCAGTTATTAACTATTATTTCGGAGTTGATCGATATGGTCATGGAATCTTATTGAATCTTTGTTCACAATATGGAATGATTATTTATATTTTCCATTCATTTATGTGATTACTCATATGGTTTAATTGCTTTGTCTAGAGCCTCCTCAAACTTCTGTTAAGTATTTAACTTGGCACCGGACTGTGTCATCTCGTTCGGCTTCGTCTAGGAATCTTCTAGGCGTGAACTCTGTAGATGATGGTGACAATGTTACTAATAATCTCTTTGACAACTTCTGTATGGTCTCTGGAAGTCATGCCTCAACCTTGGATAGGCTGTATGTGTGGGAGAAGAAGCTTTATGATGAAGTTAAGGTATGTTCAGAGTTTGAATGTGCACATAGTACTTTAATAATCATTAAAATTATTAAATTTATTTTTTAAAAGGATGGTGGGATTTACTTTCTGGTGGTTTGAGTTTTACACTTGTACTTGACAATCTTAGATCTTTTCGCTGTACAAAGTTGTCATGCGGTTCTGGATATAGTGTTACTTAACCACAGGTTTCTCAAATGAAACTGGCAATTAATAGGAAAAAAGTATGAAGCTCATATTTCAAGATGCCCATGATTTCTCATTTTACGTGAATGATAATATTTCAATATTTTTTTTCTTTGCATTCATGCTAGTTTATGCACACTTGGATGGTATTTTTTTTGGTCAACTGTATCCATGAAAGAGACTACTCAACTGTTAACTCTTTATTTGCTACATCAATGTATGGACACGAACTGATGGTTTTCCTAATGTATGATTAACTGGTGATTGTGATAGTTGATTTTAGCTTGATATACTTTTACGGTTGAATTTTCATGTTTCGGACAGGTAAAACCATATGTTTCAGAAGTTTGATAATTTCTTTGCTTAAATTTTATCTTTAAATGAGTAGAGGAAATCAACTGATATCTGATCCTCGTACTCCTTTTTCAGGCTGCTCAGGTGCTTAGAAGTAATTTTGATCAGAAGTGTAAAGTGCTTAGACAGCAAGAATCACAGGAAATGAAAACTGACAAAACACGTGCTGTAGTCAAGGATCTACACTCAAGAATTAAAGTTGCAATTCATAGAATTGACTCAATATCAAAGAAAATAGAAGAAATTAGAGATACAGAGCTTCAGCCACAACTTGAAGAGTTAATTGACGGGTATGTGTTTTTTTGCTTTTTATTTGATTAATTAGTCCCTGAAATTCATTAGGAATATTTAAGATTAATTCTGAACTTTATAAATATGGTATCATTCATTTATAGAACTATAGAAGCAGGATATGTCCTTAAACATAAAGTAGCACTATTTACGGGTCCACCCCATCTAGAGGCTCAATTTGGACTTGTTATCACATGCAATTAATTGTTTTTAGGAGACTAGGATAATCTAACATGTTTGGCTGAGCTTAAAAGTTACTTAAAACTCACTTTGAAGTAGCTTTTTGTTTCGAAACATTCAGGATAAGTTTTTTTTTCTTAACAAAAGTTGTTTATTTTGACAGCAGGATAAAAGTTACTTCCAAAATAAGTGACTTGCCTAACTTTGACCAATAAAATAAATATTTTTTTGAAACTTGCTTGCACGTAAACTTATAAGTAAACATTTTAACCGAAGCCAAATGTGCACCAACTCTGGACATGTCTCCATACACGAGTTGCTCTGCCACAGTTCCACCCACGATCAACCCGTAGCCCAGACTGCCTTATCTTAGCATTTTGCGTATGTGATCATTTCAATTTCTTTTTGAAGTGTTGAAATTTGATAAGAAAACTACAATCCGGTTAAAATATATAGTAAAATTTGATGACGCTAATATATGGAATTGTGATCGTGCAATTGGATTTTGTCTTTCTTGATCCCAATGCGAATTTATGATTAACCTTGTTTCTTATGGTGTTCTTTAATGAGTATACTTGTTAGGCTTCAATGAAGTAGAAATGATTTGATAGAGACAAGAACATTTAGTTGCCAAGTACAGTAGTCAAATATAATGTTGTCATGGAAAACTGATGATTGGAGGTCTGGGATATGGTCTAATTCTGCTTATTTCCACCTTTCCCTCAGTCCATAAAAGATACAGTCAACTAACCTTTAATTCGCAGAGATGCCCTGAGTTGTATTTTGCATTTCTCTATGGGAGATAAGATGTATAAGGTTAAAGAACATCCAATTAGAAATGGCCTTTCATTCCATGGTTTTCTTTCTATTGCATTTGATTTGATATTGACGTAAAGGTGGTCTGCATATGATCTTATTTCACTTGTTTCCAACATATATATAAAATGCATGGATCAGCATCTGCTACGAGCTTTAATGTACAGGAGGTGTCACAAAAGGTTTACTATAAAAACCATCATAAAATGGTTTTTCCGTGATGTTCATTACGACTGTCATAGAACTTCATAATTTTGGAATACTGAAAATTCTTCTAGGACTTATTAGCTGCTAACTGTCGTAGAAATTTTGTTTACATGATTACATAACAACTACTTCTATTAGCAGTTACAGAATATCCATCATGGAAACATTTTCCATAATTTTAGAGAATTTTTGTTTGTCTTTGCTTATTGATTCATATGCTCTACTCTTCTTACTAATGATAGACTGAGGAGAATGTGGAACATGATGCTTGAATGCCACAAGCTTCAATTTCACATCATATCAGTATCTCACGCCCCTCGAAGCACAAAGATTGCTGTACAGTCGGATTCCCGTAAACAGATTACCATTTATCTCGAAAACGAACTGAACTCTCTAATGCTGAGCTTCACAAAATGGATTGGTGCCCAGAAAATATACGTGGAATATATAGATAAGTGGCTTTTCAAGTGCGTCTATCTTTCACAGAACAAGTCAAAAAGGAACAAAAGGATGAGGCCCCCACCTATAAGAAACTGTGGCCCGCCCATATATATCATGTGTGGTACCTGGTTGGAGATGATCGACAAATTGCCCTCGCTAGAAGTCGTGGAATCTATCAATCACTTGGCAGCTGAAGTTGCTCACTTTTTACCGCATCAAGAGAAAAACCAAAGGAAGGGTGCGAATCACTCTCATTTGAGTGCCTTGCAAGTTGGAACCAATGACGATGATTCAGGTATTAATATGTTGAGAGACGATACTTCCGAGGATTGGATAGCGGGTTATGATCGGTTCCGTACGAGCTTGGCAGTTTTTCTTGGCCAATTAAACAACTTTTCTGAGTCTTCTCTGAAGATGTTCAATGATCTCCAGAAGGTCATAGAAGAAGCAAAAGAAAACTACAAACAATTTAAATCTCAATCTTGAAATTTTTGTTGTCCAAATTATAGTACAGATTAAGATTTTCAGTATGGCTGCATATACTGGAGAGGGTACAGATTGAAAATAAGGAAGAAATAATATTTTAGGAACACAGGGACAGATCGATTGTGGCATCAGATCTATGGAGCAAAAGAAATAAACGGAAAAAATCTTGGAGTTTCTTTTAATGTTCTATTGCCAGATGAAATAAAGGGGATGCATAGAGCATGTATTTAATATATATACAGATATTTGAACAGTATGTTGGGAAGTTGTAGGTTTATGATAAGATGGTACTGTCTGTAAAATTTCTGGACAACATTTTTAGTTTGATTTTGCTTGTTCTGTAGCATAGGGTATTTTACTTTTTTAAATGAACCTTCTAAATGTATGGAAATGTTGAGTTTTCAAAAGAATGCATGATAACATGTTTTTGAGTACGCGTGTGTTGTTATTTTTTTCAAGGGAATTATCATATATAGTCCAAACGAGAGTAATGTTATTCATTATTAATAGAGATCATCATAGATTAACGTGCCATTTCATTGTCCAGTGAAGTTATGATGCATTAAAAATAAATTAAGGGGTATAATGCTATCTAGATTGATAATGTTTGGAATGGTATTAGTTGTAAATAGTTGATTATCGTCTTGGTACGAGGATGAATTAAGACGATCAAATTGAGAGAAACACCTATAAGCATTTTAAGTTCCCCATTATATTTATCCATCGATAAGGACTTCGGCATTTCACTTCGCCTTTCGACTTATACTTATCCTTCAAAGTCAGGCTACTTCTATAGATCCATTCTCTTAGTTGTGGTTTCACTAAATAGGTTTCGATTATGTATTAGTACACATGGACCGTGAAAAGTTTTTTTTTTATTATTCTACATGTAAACTTTTAAAATTTTGTTCATAATGGTATCTAAAATTGGCTCATTTTGTGACATTATAAAAACATCAATTAATAAAAACAAGAAAAAACAAATATACATGTAACCGATTTGTGTATATATCCCAAATACATACCACTTATCAAGTGTGTAACCCTATGGCTACCAAAAATAAAAAAATAAAATTTGTTTTATAAATCCATTACATAAAAATTAAAAATTTATCTACCATAATCTCACACTATTATCACAATCTTTAGATACAATATTCGATTTGTCGTTTAGTGCATCAACGGTGACGTCACACTTGACCTTGATTGTGATTTCCCATGTTTTCATGGACCCCACCTTAAATTTAACGGGAAACTTGAATCTCATCACCAGTGGCACCCTATTTTCATTCTGCCCGTTCTTTAACGACGTCTTAACGGCGCTTCCTAGAACTATGTTGGACCCCTTCAACGTCGTTTGAAACACCGTCACGTTGTTCTTTGGTTGGTAAATAGAAGGCAAAACGCCGTCGCCTAACTTAACGTCGTTATAAAACACGTTACCGACGCTGTTTTTTGAATAGTAAATGCCAATCTTGTCGTTAGGGTTCTCCGCCCTGATGCTGACGTCAAATTCCGGTGACGTGAAAGGCACTGACGTCAGATTCATTCCTTTTATGGCGACGGAGGTTATTGTGTACTTCGGCGATTCTGGACGGAAGACGAGGTAGAGCACTCCAGCGGCAATTGCGGCGGTGACAATGAGAAGTAGTAGGAGGCAGAGAGTGAAGTAGCAGCAACGGCGGCAGCAGCTACGTTTATTCCTGCGTGCGAGGGCATGGAATTTGCGGGCATTTTCAGGTGGTGGATAGCGTAGGATTTGCTCTCTGGGGAGCTGGACGACATAAGTAGACGGAGGCGGCGGCACTGGCTTGGAATTAGGCTCCGGTTTCGGAGGCTGAGGTGCGTCGCCAGAGTTCTTCTCTGTGGATGATGATGGCGGCGGCGGAGGAGCGCCGTCGACGGTGATTGGATGAACGCGCTCGGCCATTCAGAAATACACCTATTAATTGACAGAGAACAATGGATTCAAAATCAAATATGAAACAGATTTTTTTGTTGAAAATCAACTACAAGAAAATCTGAGGAGTTCAAAAATGGGTGTGGTGTTGTATGTATACATGTATGTAATGAGTGTGTGTGCGCGTCAGTGCGTGTGTGAATATTTCAATGAATATTGAAACGTTCAAACTGAAAGTGACGGCCAATTTTCATAAAACGGTAATTCAGTTGAATATTTCCTCAAATCTTTATATTACGGTATTACTCACTCCGTCATAGAGATTGACTTATTTCTATTTTTACATAAATTAAGAAAATACAATTATTATAATTAAGAATATAAATTTTATTTATATTTTTTTTAATATATCCTTACATTAAATAATAATTAAAATAGAAGTAGTTGAGATTTATTGATAAAACACATTAAATAGATGAATATTAGAAAATTAAGAAATTAAATATATTTTCAACAAGAAAATTGACTTATAATTTGAAAGAAACAAAAAAGAAGAGCAAGTCTATCTATATGAGACGGAAAGAGTAGCCTATATCATATGTAATTGCCATGTAAATATTGATTAATTGTGTCGTGTGTCAATGCACCGATCAATAGAGAGAATTTAGGAGGTGGACATGGGTCGCACTGGATCAGTTTTTTGCTTAACTCGAAACCAAAATTGACCAAGTCGATTATGTAAAATTTCAAACCAAATTGGCACAACCCTTCTACTGAAATGGAATCAACCCGTATCGAACTATTTGAGCAAATAATATGTCATAAAAAATAATTGAATTTGGAGTCTAACACATGAAGGCAATTCGAAATTATAGATAAAAAATTATGTGCATTTGAAGTTAGGTAGTCAAGTATATTTGAGATTAGCACAAGAACTTAATATTTACCCAACATACTCAATTTTTTTTATTGCAAACTCGAGATTTTATCAATGAATTCAATGTTTGCCCATAAAACTTGAGATTTGCCCAAAAACTCGAGATTTTTCAAATAAATTCAAGGTTTGCCTAGGACAATCGAGATTGCTAGACAACCCTCTAATTTGTTGCACAAATCCAAGTTTGCTATGCAAAAATCCAGTATGTTGACTAATTATCGAGTTTGCTCATTGTGGATCTGATCAAGTTGATGGTAGAACTCGAAACCCGAATTGAACCATCTATTTTATCACTAAACTACATGAATCAAACCGAAAATCTAGCATAAACCAATTCAGATAGACCCTGAGTCGGTTCGAGTAGGACGTTTGAGGGGATTGATAGTTAAATTGCCCAGTCCTTAGAAAGACTTGGACCACTCTGCAACTAATGTTTTATCTTGAATTCCACTTTGCAGGCTATGGTTCTTATTTTCTCCATGTAACTTTGTGTACTAGTAGCATATTTGCTATACTTAAAAAATATTCTTCTATAAAGTAAGTCAAGTACAAAATAAATAAACTAAAAATGAATCTATTTTTAAGCACATCCAAGCATGTAATTTTCACGTTTCAATTCAAAAAGATCGAAAGATGAAGCAAAAGACAAAAAATGATCGGAATATTTGATATGCCCAGACTAGACTCGTTGAAATAGAATAACAAACAAACATCTTACGAGACTCTATTCTCTAATCGAGCATACCAAATATACACGTAGAAAGTTATCTTACCTTGTATGAGAGGAAAAATTCTGATGAAATGGAATAGAGAAAGAAAAATAGCCCAGACCAGAGTTTGATTTGAAATGTTGAAGATTGATATACTTGAGCAGAGTCTGTTTGTCTAAATCAAATTGGTATGAGTCTGCTTGATGTCTATTCCCTTTAATATTCCACTACAATCTTAACACTTAATAAATATTTAATTGTCCAATCAAATCTGTCATAATAAGACATTTTAATTGCAATTTTTTTATCTAATCTAAGCGAATTCAGCTTAGATTATGAGACAATTGGACTATTAAATAAGAATTTTTTGAATGTTTCTAATCATGCAAATTGAATATTTCTCATTAGAAAAATACATTTTTTAAAATAAAATAATTATTTTATTATGTTGATCAATTCAAACCTCAGGCCAACCACTATGATTAAGATTGTTTGATTAATTATTTAGCTCTAGATAAGTATTTGCAAGATAGCTAATTGTTTTTATGTCAATTTCTGCTTGGATTTTGCCAAATGGAAATTCCACTCAAAACACATTGTCCACCCCAAAAAAATGTGCCAACAGAAACCCCGCCTCGTCCCCTTCACGTGGACATCACCTGCACACTGAACACCTCGTTAGGAGGCAAAGGCCGCCGATCAAGAAAAATGTTCAGCGACCGTTTGCACTCGAACGGTCAAGTCAACAAGTCGGACAAAAGAAAAAATGAGTGCAAGAGATGAAAGAGGGAAAAAGGATAGGATCAGATAATATACCTTAATTGAAATGGATCACACACACACATATATATATATATATAAAGAAACAAATGGGCCGAGGTCCAAGCCCAATAGGAAATATTTTATGAGTATAACACACGTCTCAATATTATAACAATTTTTAAATATTATTTTCCTATAGAGAAAGGCCAAATGACATTCAAGTTAAAAATCATAAATATTTGTGTTAAAATAAATAAAAAAAAATGGTTTTTTGGTATTTAAATTCGATTATTAACCATGGGAATGTAAAGGATGTAGTTAATAAGATTATGATGGAATAAGTGAAAGGCAAAAGTGCTACTAATGACTGCAATTATGTACAATAAAAATATATTTACAAGGTTAAAACTCTAGTTGCTATATTAAAATGAAAAGGATAAATGAAATGAAATATAAATAATTGAAAATTATATTTAGAGAGATTTGTTTTCATAAGAGTGACGCAATTTCAATGGAATATGTCAAAAGAAGAGAGATAGCGAAAACTAACCCAACACGCTATTTTTTTGTTTGGGGTGGGGTGGGGGCGGGGGATCTCCAAAATTTCCTGATTTTTTTTTTCTACTTTTTTTACAATTGTTCTATAAAGAGAATTACTCGGGGGGCTTAATTTGGTCTTAATTTTATGTCTAATTACATAAGCGAGGTGAGTAAAATTAATGTTAAAATAAAAATTTAATAAATTGACATCTAAAAATAGAAACGAAATTCCCATAAAAAAAATAATAGAAACGAAATCGAACAGTTAAATTTAATTCTTGTAGTGATCTTTGACTCGTTTAATGGTTGTTCAGTATGGAAGACGTGTTATGAAGTTTGCCATTAATTCTTCGAAATGTTACTCATGACATACATGGATGGATAGAGAACGTAGTGCGAATCTAGGTCGAAAAAGCTGACCCCTATAATGCGAATTAAAGGATAAAAAACAGATTATCAAATTCATTTCTACCAACCATTTTTTACTCGTTATTTTGAAATTTGAACTTAGCTTTTTATTGCTTTTTCAATCCGAAAGCTACATTACAAAGTTTGTCACGAATACTTTGATACAATACCAAAAAATTACGTCGACGAATGATGAACATAACCCGAAAATAAGTTGAAAGGGGTGACAACAAATGAAAATGAAAAGATAAAATAGTAATATTAAATTCATTAA
>CAIGRF010347216.1:0-13005 GCA_903798235.1 Fraxinus ornus
ACTAATTGCAGCTCAATACATCAACAAATGAGGATTCTGCTTATTTTTTTTATTTTATTTTTTAGTATTTCATAAAAAGAAAACTATATATGTTGTTGTGGTTGAATTCATGTTATTTCTTCGGACCAAATGAATGTGTTGAAGATTATAGTTTAAAATTTTAGATTAACTGATATATCATATTATCACAATAGGTATAGGTCGTAGTTTGCGCTTAAGTGGTTCCACCATGTGAAATAATGAAGATTGGACCCAAATAAAGTTTCTCATTTATGGATAAGTCATTGCAGCATTAATCTGATTTATAAAATCTAAAATATGCATAATGGTAGATTTTCATAACAAGGTTTCTCAAATTAGTTAATGGGGATGGGGATTTTGGAAATTATATTAGTTTCCTGCTGAATAATTTTTTTTTGTGATTTTGCTATTTGTTTCCCATAAAACGAATGGCTTATAATTGGTAAACTGAGACTAAATAAAGGAAAGTGAGTAAATATTTCAAAGATTACATGAATTTCTTACTCAATCTTTCATGATATTGATAATTTTTACCTTTAGGTGAATGAAACGTACTTGTATGCTTAGCCTATAAATTTGGTCAAGGTTTTTGTTACAATTATAATTAAGTATAATCACCAGAAACATGGATTCGAAAATGTTAAGCTTTCTCCTTGCGCTTTTGGTGATCGAGTCATGTTCGTCTATATCACTTTTTCTATATTTATGTGTATGATCACATGTATGTGTGTGCATATACTACTTCAATTCTATGTTTAAGAATTCATTTGTTTGTTGCAGGTGTTTTACTCGATGTTGAAGCAAGGAATGTGGTTATTTTCCATTGTACGAGGGACGAGGATTGCATCGACTGTTGTAGGGGAATTGGTGCGCCAAAGTGCATCAATACAGATTGCAAATGTATCACTCGCGTCACAAGCGGCATGAACGAGTCTGGTGCTTATAAGGAATTTTTNAGAATCGTACTTCTGTTTTACATGCAACTGCCGAGGGTTGTTTTTACTTTTGTTTTCATTTTTCACTTAACTAGAGAATATAACAGGGAAAAAAGGAGTAATAAAATCTAATATCGCACCGAATATATGAAAAATGTATAAAAATGACCTCCATGCCTATCACATGAAGCCATCGACCCCCATGCCTACTGCATGAGGCCAATGCCACACTTAACCATACAAATAACGATGTGCTATAACAATCGCCGTGGGTACAACCAACCACTTGAGGAGTGAGGATCATTCTATCCGAACGTGGGGGAAGTGTGGAGGCTTACGTGGGACACGTGGCACCAGCAACCGCTAAACGCACGCGTAGCCACATGTGTCTATAAATACCTCCAAGGTGAAAAATGTCTGGCTTCTTGAAACCCGAACTACGTGAATTCACATTATACTATCTTCCTACTCTCGCAAACCGATTGATTTTCACGTCGGAGGTACAACGGGGGAGAAAGCCCCGACCTCATTTTGCAGGTAGCAACCGCTGACCGGAGCAGCTGGACCATCGTACTCGGTAAGGTAAACACGGATGACAATCTCGCAAACATTTCAGAAAGTTTTACAGATGGATGAGATGTCAAGAAGTGATGCAGGAGGATCCGAGTAAGACGAAGCTGAGTTGTCAAATAATTTGTTGATGGCGCTGAAATACTATGAGTTGACGGATCAATGTAAAAATGACAAGTAATTCGACGATCTTTCCTAATTGGGGGTGTTTTTGGACACGTTTTGGTATTTTGGCCATAACTTTGGCTACTGTTATTAGAATCACGCTCATGACCCCAATTCAGAAAGCTCTTTTCGGTGCGCACGTTGTGGTTACCGAGCATTGCTCGGTGTGCATTGATTTAGATGTCAAATTCATTTGTTTTCCCTTTCCAATCCTCAATTCTAGTTATTTTTTGTCTTTTTTTGGTAATATTTCAATTACCTTTTCAACATAGAATATGAGCTCGGTTTGAGCCAAATTTTTGGGATATTAATTCTTTTATTACATATTTTCTTTTGGTATGAATATTGAAATTTTTCTATTTTTGGTAAAATTCCGATAATTATGATTTTTGAGTTATATAACTCGGCTTGTGGGTTATTTTCAAAGATTGAATGATTAATAAAGATTTTCTCATTTTCTTGGTAGTTTCTCTTGTGTTCTTCTCTATTAAATTATTTGCTGAATTTCAGCTTGCAGAATAATCATTACTCTGCTCGGCGTCAAGAAGATAGTGGATACGTTTTTATTTTAATTTTTTATTTGATTGAAAAAATTCTAACTAATCATATCTCACCACATTAGGTATATTTACACGTATCTGTAACTAGTGATGTAATAGGACAACCGTATTTTCCTCTGTGCATGTGAACCAGATTGATATCGAACACCTAGTATTCCAAGTGCTGAATTTAGGTGCAGATAGTACAGTTTGTTGACACGGTATACATGGAATCTATCGGCTTTTTAGTATCAATATCTCCTCATCGTTGATTTTCGAAGGAGACAACTGCATTTTTCTTAACGGGGTGGATATGCACTTTGTGGTGTTATTTAGTCCCCGTTTGACACCCATTAATTTCTCATTCTCATTCTTCATTTCAACCACACATTCTCCTAATAAAATAATATTACACACAGATCAAAAAAAATTCATCACTTTTCCACCACACATTCTTACATCAATCACTATTCTAAAAAAATTTTCCTTCTAAAAATGGGTTTCAAACAGGCTATTAAGATTATGTAAGCCTTGAAGCTCCACTGACTTCACAGGGTTCTTAGAGCAACCGATCCTACAACTTCTAATTAAGCCCATGTATGGTATCGATTAAAATCTATATTTTAATCTAAGTTAAAGTCAACAATTAATTTTAACCACATATTTTATAGATCGCGCAACTTTTCAACCACTCATTTCATCATCTTCGATCAAAATCTACTAAAAATCTGATTTTATTCCCTACCAAGTAGGGGCTAAGGAAAAACCAGATTTTCCCGTGTAATATGATTTTCAACAAAAATAACCTTTTCCCATATATTTTTTTCTTTTTGGAAAAAGCTAATTGATCAGGGGCGGACCCACCAAGGGCCCAGCGGGGGCGGCCGCCCCCACTGAAAAAAATAAAATAAATTTAACAGTTTTTTTTAGCTTATTTTCTATCTCGAATGCAGCCAGGATCTGGTAAAATTCATGTTTTGTATGTAAGTTATATAACTCGGCTTGTAGGTTATTTTCAAAGATTGAATGATTAATAAAGATTTTCTCATTTTCTTGGTGGTTTCTCTTGTGTTCTTCTCTATTAAATTATCTGCTGAGTTTCAGCTTGCAGAATAATCACTACTCTGCTCGACGTCAAGAAGATAATGGATACGTTTTTATTTTAATTTTTTATTTGTTTGAAAAAATTCTAACTAATCATAGCTCACCACATTAACTAGTGATGTAATAGGACAACCATATTTTCCTCTGTGCATGTGAACCAGATTGATATCGAACACCTAGTATTCCAAGTGCTGAATTTAGGTGTAGATAGTACAGTTTGTCGACACGGTATACATGGAATCTACTGGCTTTTCAGTATCAATATCTCCTCATCGTTGATTTTCGAAGGAGACAACTGTATTAACGGGGTGGATATGCACTTTGTGGTGTTATTTAGTCCCCGTTTGACACCCATTAATTTCTCTTTCTCATTCTCATTCTTCATTTCAACCACACATTCTCCTAATAAAATAATATTACACACATATCAAAAAAATTTCATCACTTTTCCACCACACATTCTTACATCAATCACTATTCTAAAAATGGGTTTCAAACAGGTTATTATGATTATGTAAGCCTTGAAGCTCCACTGACTTCATAGGGTTCTTAAAGCAACCGATCCTACAACTTCTAATTAAGCCCATGTCTGGTATCGATTAAAATCTAGATTTTAATCTAAGTTAAAGTCAACAATTAATTTTAACCACATATTTTATAGATCGCGCAACTTTTCAACCACTCATTTCATCATCTTCTATCAAAATCTACTAAAAATCTGATTTTATTCCCTACCAAGTAGGGGCTAAGGAAAAACCAGATTTTTCCGTGTAATATGATTTTCAACAAAAATAACCTTTTCCCATATATATTTTTTTTCTTTTTGGAAAAAGCTAATTAATGCTAATTAAAAACACGAGAACAAAAATATAAACTCAATCTTGTTGATTAATTTAGAACACGAGATTGATTAAGAAAATTGAGAGAAACTCCATGAATTTATGAATTAATAAATAAAATAAACCAAAAGACAAACTTGCCACTTTGTTTGATTCATTACCAGATCTCCTTAAGATGCAAACAACTTGATCATTTTCCATCACTTCGTTTTCGGTATAAATATGGATTTACAAAAATATCTAAATACTATTTTTAATAACTGTACCACCAGTAATATATTAGTTTTAATCTACCATTCTTCTCATATTTTTTTACTAAGAAAACATCTAATTACAATTTTTAATTATTGTACCACCACTAATGTTAGTTTTAATCTACCATTCTCTCTCATATTTTCACTAAGACAAATCACTCTTATAAACACGAGACTTTTAGGGTTTACATGGATAAGTTTATGGTGTATTTCAATATTTGAATTAAATTTGTTATACCAATGGATTGGTATATTTATCTTAAAAATCAAAATTATCAAAATCAATGAAGATCAGGTATATGGTGTATACGTAGCCGAAATTACGAGAATTGCATGAATCTTTTGTGAATGTGATACTTTCATTTTGTTCAAAAGTTGAAATTATCAAAATCAAAGGAAATTACATGAATTTTCTATGTACAATTGTGATAATGAACGATATATCTAGCCGAAATTTTGAGATTTACTATATGATTGTTAGAATTTAGAGTATTGCTTTGCTTATAGATATAGTCTTGCAATTGCTAAAACATAATTATTCTTACTTGAGAAATAGGTTTAAAAATATTGAGTTTTCTCATTGCATTCTTGGTGATCCAGTCATGTAATCTTCTTTACTTTTTCTATATTTATGTAGTTCTTGTGGACTAATACATATACATACCATATGCGATTGTATAAACGAGTATGGGTGTGTGTGGATGCGCTTAATTTGTCAGTCATATCAATACACTCTTTTTTTTTTTTTTGAATACTTTTATGTTGCAGGTGTTTTAATCAACGTTGTCAGTATTCGCAGGAGTATTAAGGACTGCGAAGGTGTTTGTATGAAGCCCTACAAAGTGAAGTGCATTGAGTATATATGCATATGCTATCTCGAAACCCACTCCCACACCCCACAGGCCACATCTACCACCACCCTCCAAACATGAGAAAAAGTTTGTGTTGAAGCTTTATCAAAGTAAATGAATTATGATACGAAATAAAATCCTTGTAAACTTTAAACATTAGACCCCTGTTGGCTATTGTCGTCTGTGATATGCTGTATTTGATAAATTTAGAAGGGATGTATGTAATATATCTTTGTCAATTCATTTCAACATGCCGAACTTATTACAATGTAAAGTTCGAGACTTGTTTGGTTTGTTTTCCTAATAGTGTCATCCGTCCACGTACAAAATTGCAAAACAATAACGGAAGATAAAAAGAAACTTTGATTCAATATTGCCCGCGTACTGTTCAACCGTAGTGGATCAGATTATTAAAAATTCTATCACCCACCCGTCCCACAGGGCTGGCCTGTGGCCTGTCAGGACTGGTTGGTAAGCCTAAACTTTCAAACTTTTTTTTTTTGCAATAAAACTAAGAAATGAATACAAAAAGATTAAATATAACTGTCTTAATTAATATAATATATTGAATTTATTTAGTAGGCGTGAACGTTGCTCAGTTTGGACGATTTCAATCCACGTAAAGCGGTTTAGAATTTTTACGAACCAAAACAATCCAAATATGATACAACATGATAGTAATATTACAAACAAAAGTTTTACACTTTTTATCATTACAATACAACATGATAGTAACATAATGTCTCCGATTATAACATATGATTCATTCTCTATAATGATAAGAATAAAGCAAATGTATTTATTAATTATTAATTAAGTGATGTAAAGTAACTATTTAAAAAGTATAGAAGATCAAATACGATGATACCAAATATTGATGAATTAGAATGAAACCATAACAATTAACCGTAAGAATCAAGCAACTAAGTTAAAATAAATAATAAATTGAGTAACTCACCAAGAAATTGAGATGCAAATGAACAAAAAAACTCTGTTCAACTAAAAACTTAAGGAAGCCTAGTCTAAATTAGAATAAAACAACACAACTACCAATAAAATATAGCAAATAATTATTAAAAAAAAAAGGATAAAATGACTTGAAAATTGAGCCGAAATCCATTTAAGTAATTAAGTTATTTTAATTTGTACAAATACTCTTTAATCCATCTCAGACTTTTCCCTTTTTATAACTTTGCTTATTGTAGTTGGATATAATTTTTTATCAAGTATAAATTCAGTTATTCTGAATTTCTAATGCACTAATATAATAATCTTGAATTTACCTGGGGCTTCATTCTCTATTATAGGTGTAATTGTTGTATGTAATTATATATTTTTATATAAATTTAATTAGTTTAAGTTATTTAACTCACTAATTTAGTTTAATCTATTTAAGCATTTAAATATCTATTTATAGTTATAATTATTTTATTGATGGACATAATTATTTTAATCCTTGAACTTAAATGTTCAAAAACTATGCTAGATAATAATGTATAAAACAATAATTGATTAAATAAAATTCTGAATGAAGCATGATGAACAAGAAATCTTTAATATCCTTACTTTCTCTCCACAAAATTTGAAATAAGGTAACTGACCACATAAATGTCATTTTTCTATGGTTAATTCAGAATACAATATAATCTGTTGCTATCCTTGAGACCATGCAAAATCTATTAATTAAAACTATCGATAAATTAATAATTCATTAATTTATATATTACTGCATTTATAGTTCTATATATGTACATTTTACAATAATCAAATTGGTCTCATAAGCATTAATTAAATATTTAAAGATACGATAAATTAGCCATCGATTTGAGAATTCAACCCCATAGCAAACAAAAAAGTTGGGCAATAGACTGAATATGAGTATGATGTTAAGATTTAGGGTTACATCTTAAAAAGTCAACATTTTTAAGAGGAGTAACCCAAACTCTTATAAATTGGTCTATGTTTTTATCTTTATTCGATGTGAGATTCTATTTCTTAACATCCTCACGCAAGATGGTGGCTCGTTTGAGCAGACCTAAAATTGGCGTGCTCAATTTTTTTTGAGTCTTAATCGGATCGAATTGCTCGTTGGATCGGCTGAGCTTAATCGACTCTGATACCATGTTAAAATTTGAGGTCATATCTTAAAAGGTCAACCTTTTTAAGAGGAGTGCCTAAACTCTTATAAATTGGTCTATATTTTCATCTTTATTCGATGTGAAATTCTATTTCTTAACACATGCACAGTCATTAAAATGGTCCTTGAAGACTTGCGCAAATATCAACAAGAATCTGATGGAGAAATTATCAAAGCATCCAGAGTAAATTTGAAAGAAGCAACTCAGAATTGTGCTACCTTACAAAGTGAAGTGCCTACAGGTACATTTAATAGAATTCTACTATGATAATCTAATAAATTTCTATCATCTCTGAACTACGTATCTATATGAGTTCTTGGCTAAATGGTCCTCATGACTGAAACTTAACTTCACTCTGAAGTTAATGACAAACATATTTTGCTTGCCGTAGTTACGGCAATATTGTTTTAGACGGCGGTCAGCTTTATGCTGTAAAGAACATTTTAATATGCCGTAAAAAGCAAACTATATATGTTGTAGTGGTTGAATTCATGCTATTTCTTCGGACCAAATAAAAGTGATGAAGATAACAGTTTAAAATGTTAGATAAAGTGGTACAACATACTATCACAGTAGGTAAAGGTCATAGTTTGCTCTTAAGTGGTTCAACCGTGTGAAATAATGAAGATTGGACCAAAAAAAGTTTCTCATCTAATTTATAACTTTTGGATAAGTCATTGCAGCATTTATCTGATTTACAAAATCTAAAATATGCATAATGGTAAATTTTGGATAAGTCATTTCAGCATTTATCTGATTTACAATATCTAAAATATGCATAATGGTAGATTTTCGTAATAAGGTTTCTCAATTTTATTAATGTTGATGGGGATTTCGAAAATTACACTAGTTTCTTGCTAAATATATATATATATATATTTTATTTTTTTTTGTGATTTTGCTAATTTTTCCCATAGAACGAATGGATTAATTGGTAAGCTGGGACTAAATAAAGGAAAGTGAGTAAAAATTTCAAATAGTACACGAATTTCTTAATCTTTCAAGATTTTAATAATTTTTACCTTCAGAATGACACGTATTTGTATGCTTAGCCTATAAATATGGTCAAGATTTTTGTTACAATTATAATTAAATATAATCGCTAGAAACATGGATTCAAAAATGTTAAGCTTTCCCCTTGCGTTCTTGGTGTTTGAGTCATGTTTGTCTAAATCACTTTCAATATTTATGTGTATAATATGATCACACATGTGTGCGCATATACTAATTCAATTCTATGTTTAAGAATGCAGGTGTTTTACTCAATGTTGAAGCAAGAAATGTGGTTGTTTTCCATTGTACGAGGGACGTGGATTGCATCGACAGTTGGTGCGCCAAAGTGCATCAATGCAGATTGCAAATGTTTCCCTCCCGTCCCAAGCGGCATGAACAAGTCTGGTGCTAATAAGGAAGTTTTGAATAATTGAATTAAAAAAGCATGCTTATATATGAAGTATGAACTTCAAAGAATTTTCTGTAATAAAGGCCTTCTAATAATGTAATAAATCAGTGCTACTTTTGTTTTACATGCTAGTACCAAGGGTTGTTCTTACTTTTGTTTTCATTTTTCACTTAACTTCAACAAAAGATTGTTAAATAAAGGTGTAGAGAATATAACATGTAACAAAATTTAATATCGCGCCGAATATACGAAAGAAATAATTATATAAAAAAATCTATTGATCGAAAAAGAAATTTAATTTTTTGGATAATAATTAATGACAAAGGAGAACCAATTTTCATGTTGTTATTTATTGATTTAATTACTTGCTTCCAGCTAAAACTTCTCGGATAGTCGACATCTTCACCAGGCCTCTCATACATCTTTTGTTTCATGATATTCACTATTAGTTAGGCGGGCATTTTATAACACTTGTTTTGGGATCATCCTATAGCATTTGTTAAGAATCAGATTTCATATTGGAGGTTTGGGTTTAAAAAGTTAACCCTATAATATGAAACTACAAAATTCAATATTGTATCGAAATGCAATGAGGTCAAATGAGAAATTCGATCGGTATAAAGCTCAATTGAGCAATTGAATTCCAAAAATCTTGTTCTATAAGAGAGTCTCCATCTCGCAGGAACATGCTAAGTATAAATCCCACTGGAAATGGGTTACTAGAAGTTTATTTTGACCAACATTGATCAATTATTAAGAGGAATATTAGTCATTCTATTAGGAAAGCTCGAAGGCCGAATATGTTCTGCTTCACGAGTATAGTTTAGTCAAAATCAATTTTGGGTGAATGAGGCCACTTAGAACATAAAAGTGCTCAAAAGTGAAATTAAATAATGATGAAATATTCTATTAATCCTGGCGCAACATGTTACGGCATACTATAGAAACTATTTATTTCAAAAGTCCTCTATGAATTCATACAAACATGCCTCCTGATTGAGTGAAATTTGCAAGCTTACGAGATCTTTTGATGAATAATACGTGATGAGCTATGTGTATTGTTCCACGAGGAATAAATTCTAATTTACGTGGACTAGTTTTCTATCAATTAGAATAGTTTTACCACGAAAGAGATTTTGGTGTAATTATTCTAAGATATATGTAGATGCATTAATTTGTATAATTATTGTATTGGATTTTCGAATCCACCCATTGTTATTTATTTCAATTCTCAACTATATAATTTAGTGTCATTCATTTATTCTTGAAAATCAACAATATTATGGTATTTAACTTTCTTTTTCAAGATAAATTAAATCTATTCTAAACACGATCCTGTCAAATTCCTAATCTAAAATCATATGAATAGAACACATACTAACGCATGATCATCATATAGATTGTACACGCTATACAAGTCATTCCTCCGTCTATTGTTCGTGTGTTAATCATGCAGTGCTCCACTTCCAACGCTACAACAAGTAACTATTTATCCAAATGGTGGCCAACTAATTAAATAATGCAACAAGAATGCAAGATTAATCAAGAAACGCAAGAATTAACTAAACTAAACTACTTGTTTTGAATTAAAATAAATAAGCAAAAATGTTCATTGATAAGGGTGTTTTACACGCTGATTTATGCTTTTAATCTTGATAAATTATGATTTATTTCAGCTATTTCTACCTAATTATGTAAAATTACGTGATTTGTAGGAAAAGTTTGAGATTGAGACGTGATTTTGAACTTAAATGGAGATTAATTTGAGCTCTTGAAGATCATTCGAGGGTGCAATTAATCAATTGGAAGAAGTTATTACGAAAATAGGATGAATTCATGAGATTAAGCATGAAAAATTGACAATCGAAAAGTTTGGGGACCAAAATAAAAGTGTTGGGAAGTTAGAGGACTAAACTGTAAAATGTAGAAATTGGGACACGGGTGGACCGCGGGTTTCAAACCCACGATCGCTGATTTTACCTGTATGCCACGGGTAGGCTGTGTTGCCATAGGTCCGTCAGGCAATTTTCCATGCTTTTTATTCTTTTGCGAGTTTTTCGAGTTTATCTTTCATATGGACTCTTATAAGAGGTAATACTATATAAAGACTTGAATTAGATGAAAAAATAAATCCACAACTTGAGAATTAGAGGGAAACACATTAAAGAAAAGCAAGAAATCAAGCTATCAAGGTTAGGGTTTAAAGCATTGATTTGGGCAAGAAGATGATTTTTGTGCGACACTCGTTCACTTTTCTACATCTTCATTCAAAACCTAGTGATGTATTCATAATAATTATTTATTTATTTTTCATTCAATATGCGTAGCTAAATTTTTAGTTAGGATGGACAATGTAGTTTATTGAGACCCTCCAATTTAATTTTCAATTCCAGTTCTTAATTTTATATCTGTTAATTTTATTTATATTGTTTAATGTTTGAATTACGCGATCAATAATTCAATGGTTTTGTGAATTTATAACGAGTTGATAGATGAGTTATATGTTTAGATCACGTAGTAAAATGGTATAAAAGCATAGAGGTACATTTTCTAGTTAATGCACTCATTGCATGGGTTCTTAGAAATTTAATGCGTTTAAATTAGGTATATCGTGATTCACATAGAGATATGAAATCGTATTCCAAATAAATTAAAGATGATTGATAAATGAAATTGTATGCCCTAGCATCTTCTTCATATTAATAAAACTAATTCGATTTTTTGTGTGAATTACGATATATCAAATAGTTAGCATGACTTGTAACAATAATCACCAAACTATAATTCATTTTCCTCAAATAGAAGTGGAAACAGTAAACTAAGAACAAATAATAGTCTCTCTGAAAATTATTAGCTGGACTCAAATGTCCAATATATTATTTGTTCGATATTGTTTACTTACGATAGGAAAAACCCAACATTCATCATCATCCAATAGAAATAAGGATCTATCCAAGCATGATTTTATATAAATTACAAAAAGGAATAATAAATAGATATCACCCAAAATATGAATGAATACAAGATATCTTGATCTTCAATTCTAAGCTCGAAAAATAAAAGTTCTTGTAGTAATTCGTCTTAAATTCCTTACCAGGTTAATCTGCTCTCCCAAAAGATGCGAATTCCCTCTTGTTCTTGATGAATTTTATGATATGGAAGTATATTAATAAGCTAGAGTGAGATTCCCTAATGTGTAGCTTTTGTTCTGTACTTATAGTCATCGAAAATTAGGTCAAGAATGCGTCCAAATTGGTTTCTAAACAGAATTCTGATCGTAGAATGAAATTGTCCATCGGGTCAAAATTTGTACCGTACGTGCGCATGGTACATTTCATTGCCTACGCATTGTTGAAAGAATTTTCTCTCAGGATTGCCAAAATGAGGTCTTGCAGACTCGTCCCCGCCCGTCTTTATGTCTCTCAGCAGCCATCAATATTTTTATCCTTAAGAGGACACGCTAAGTGTAAATCCTATTCGAAATAGGTTAACAAAAATTTATTTTAACCAACTTTGACCAATTATTAAGAGGACCGGTCATTCTGTTAGAAAGTTCGAGGGCCGAACGTATTCTGCTTCATGAGTATAGTTTAGTCAGTTGCTCGAAATCAATTTTGGGTGAACGAGAAACTAAGATAAAAATAAAAAAATAAAAAATGAGCCGCTTAAAACAAAAAAGTATATTGTAGAAACTATTTTAGTTAAAAGGTCCTCTATGAATTCACACATACACGCCTTCTGATCGAGCGAAATCCGCAAGCTAACGTGATCTTTCGTGAGTAATACCTGACGAGTTACGTATATCGTCCCACGAGGAATAAATTCTAATTTAAGTGTACTAGTTTTTTATCAAATTCGAATTGTTGTAACACAAAAGAGATTTTGATGTAATTATTCTAAGAAATATGTAAATACGTTTTTGTATAAAAGAATTAATGATTGTATTAGATTTACGAATCCACCAATTGTTATCTATTTCAATTCTCAACTGTCATTCGTTCTTCACAATCAATAATCCTATGATATTTAACTTTCTTTTTAAGATTAGTTAAGTGTGTTCTAGATACGATCCGGTCATATTCCTAATTTAAATTTCTATGAATAGCACGCATTCTAACACACGCTCATCACATAGCTTGCACACGTACGTCTCATATGTTATTCATAACATCTATTATCCGTGGGTT
>CAIGRF010347273.1:3780-18596 GCA_903798235.1 Fraxinus ornus
ACTCATCTTTTAGGTATTTGCAACTTAGTCCCTGAACTTTGATATTTCTCCATTTCAGTCCTTTTTTCTCCATTTTTCTTTCACTCCTAACACTTCCACCAATGTTGACCTGCATGCACAATTTATAATCAATTAGGCCATGTTTCATGTATAAACCGGCCAATATCCGAATTTAATAGTCTAAATAAACATGCAAAATACAATCTTATCAGCAACATGCCCAAATAATGCTTCAGGTTGGCATTTCAAACCTGGAGGTATTCAGGCCAGTTTGTGGGCAAGGTACACATGAAAATAATACCAGTCCTCGTGTTATGGTTTATATAGAGAGAAATGAGTGCAAACATAAGCATGTCTCCATGACAGCAGAAAGGATCATTTGGAAGGTGAAATGTATGATCAAATTGTTTTTGTGGGCTGAGATAATATTGAAACGAAGCTGAAAAGGAGATCAAAGCATAGCAGGACATTATGCATTAGGTGGCAAGCTACATCACAGCTCCTTCCAAAGATAATTAGATGGAAAAGACCAAATGAAGGAATGCTGTGATGCTCAGACTTGGCATTCCGATCGGCATACTCGTGTAGACATGATATGACATGGGTATGGGTATGAAATATGAGACGGATCTTTCAATTTCAAGCGGGTATGACAATTGTAATTAAATATGTCATTTCTAATTTTTATTTTTTTTATTTTGTGTTTTTGTCATGTAAATTTAGGATTTTTTAGCGTTTGACTTTTAGCATGAATTTTTGGTTGGCTTTAAGTGACAGGTTATATCTTTTAACAATTTGCCACTTAACTTTTTACATGTAAATTTTTGGGGAAAAAATTCGAAGTGTGAAAGATGTACCAGTGTCCGAAATTTGAACTCTTTTTAGGTATGTCCCGATATCCTAAGAATAAAAGATCTAACACTTCAACATGTACCCGAGTCTGAGAACTGAATATCCCAGATTCTAATGTCAACTAATTAATTAAGTGTTTCCATTTCAGGAAAGAAAAGAAGTTACGAACCAAAAGAATGCAAAAAAGGGGAAAACTGAAATATACAAATGCAAAGATAGAAGCTAAATGCAAGCAGGGTTAATTACCTTAATAGTCACTGAACTTTATTGAAAGTTTTCACCAAGTCACCAAACTTTAAAAACTACGTGGTTAGTCACTAAATTTTCGAAAAATCACCTAATTAGTCATTGAACTTTAAAAATCACCCCATTGGTCACTGAACTTTGCAAAAAATTTTCCAGATAATCACTGGGTTCAGTGACCATTTGAGAAACGTTTTGCAAAGTTTAGTGACCAATGAGGTGGTTTTTAAAATTCAGTGACCAATGGAGTGATTTTTCGAAAGTTCAGTGACTAACTACGTAGTTTTTAAAGTTCAGTGACCTGGTGGAAACTTTGACCAAAGTTCAGTGACTATTGAGATAATTAACCCACGCAAGGATGCAAAACCACCCCCAAGAACTTTATACCCTATAATGCATTTATGGACAAAAATGGAAGAAAAAGAGATCATAAGAAAAACAATGCACTAACAACGTTAATATTCACCAAACAATCAATGGGGAAAAAAAATAGAAATTTGACTTACATTTGGAATTATGAATAGTTGGATACACCTCCAAAACAATAAATTTACATGCCTGGTCTTTGAATCATATTACAAATCACAATGTGAAATCTATTCTCTCCTTATCACTGAAGGTGAAGGTGGTGTCATCTTTTCATCTTTACCTTGCATATGAGATTCTTCTTCAATTAAAGAAAGCTGCCTTTCTGGACTGTAGTATCCCTTTGAAAAGCCGCTAGGACTTGGGGACTTGGCTTTCATAATATGTGATGGAGAGGAGCTGTAACCAAGAGGAGAACTAGGGCTGGACCTAAACTGAAATTCCCTATCTTCACGAGGCAAAGAGGACATTGGCAACTGGTCACCTTTTCTCTTGCAGAACTTATCCTCCACAATCTCATACGAATTACCTGTCCGTACTTCCTGAGCTAGAGAACACCAACAGCAGAAAAGCCACAGAACAAAGTCACCGACAGCTGCTTTACCGAAACAAAAGTTATATGGAGGCAAATTAAATCTCTTTCTCATCTGAATCCTCCAAAAACCACCATATAGTAGCCCAAATACACAAAGGAAAATACCGGTAACACCTAATGCTGCTCTGACAGTATCATTGTCTATATTAACAGCAGCCAGGTTGAAAATCCAAAAAGGAGCCATACAAAATAGAAGAAAAGTAACAATGTGAACATACATGTTACCGAACCCAAGTCTCTCCATATTCCATCCAAAAACACAGAAGCTACAAAATAGTGAGAGATAAGCTAAAGAAATATCATCCCAAAAATCAAGAATACCNAAATGCAAGCAGGGTTAATTACCTTAATAGTCACTGAACTTTATTGAAAGTTTTCACCAAGTCACCAAACTTTAAAAACTACGTGGTTAGTCACTAAATTTTCGAAAAATCACCTAATTAGTCATTGAACTTTAAAAATCACCCCATTGGTCACTGAACTTTGCAAAAAATTTTCCAGATAATCACTGGGTTCAGTGACCATTTGAGAAACGTTTTGCAAAGTTTAGTGACCAATGAGGTGGTTTTTAAAATTCAGTGACCAATGGAGTGATTTTTCGAAAGTTCAGTGACTAACTACGTAGTTTTTAAAGTTCAGTGACCTGGTGGAAACTTTGACCAAAGTTCAGTGACTATTGAGATAATTAACCCACGCAAGGATGCAAAACCACCCCCAAGAACTTTATACCCTATAATGCATTTATGGACAAAAATGGAAGAAAAAGAGATCATAAGAAAAACAATGCACTAACAACGTTAATATTCACCAAACAATCAATGGGGAAAAAAAATAGAAATTTGACTTACATTTGGAATTATGAATAGTTGGATACACCTCCAAAACAATAAATTTACATGCCTGGTCTTTGAATCATATTACAAATCACAATGTGAAATCTATTCTCTCCTTATCACTGAAGGTGAAGGTGGTGTCATCTTTTCATCTTTACCTTGCATATGAGATTCTTCTTCAATTAAAGAAAGCTGCCTTTCTGGACTGTAGTATCCCTTTGAAAAGCCGCTAGGACTTGGGGACTTGGCTTTCATAATATGTGATGGAGAGGAGCTGTAACCAAGAGGAGAACTAGGGCTGGACCTAAACTGAAATTCCCTATCTTCACGAGGCAAAGAGGACATTGGCAACTGGTCACCTTTTCTCTTGCAGAACTTATCCTCCACAATCTCATACGAATTACCTGTCCGTACTTCCTGAGCTAGAGAACACCAACAGCAGAAAAGCCACAGAACAAAGTCACCGACAGCTGCTTTACCGAAACAAAAGTTATATGGAGGCAAATTAAATCTCTTTCTCATCTGAATCCTCCAAAAACCACCATATAGTAGCCCAAATACACAAAGGAAAATACCGGTAACACCTAATGCTGCTCTGACAGTATCATTGTCTATATTAACAGCAGCCAGGTTGAAAATCCAAAAAGGAGCCATACAAAATAGAAGAAAAGTAACAATGTGAACATACATGTTACCGAACCCAAGTCTCTCCATATTCCATCCAAAAACACAGAAGCTACAAAATAGTGAGAGATAAGCTAAAGAAATATCATCCCAAAAATCAAGAATACCGCCACTCCACAAAGGTCTGCTCTCGACGTTTCTTTCCTCATCCCTCAATGCAAATGAAAATCTCTTTTCAAATGATTGTCTCCTCAATTGATCTGGTCTGCTACTTCCGTCAGTGGTAACCGGAAGTTGTGCTTCTTCATCCAACTCAGACTCATAGTCTTTCCCAAGTGGACTAAGCATGGAGTAAATACCAGCAATTGCAGGGGCACCAATTGCAACAGAGATACATATTCCAACCCCAATAGCTGGTCGCTCAGATCTCCTGTATCCCAAGTTAAGACCACATAATGCATATTGAGCAAAACAATTAAGGTTGAGTAGAGCCAGAACCACCATCATATGTGCCCACTCATGGGGCTTGTAAGTGCCATTCTTGCAGTATTCTTTTCTGAGCTTTAAAACATCTTCTGGCCTCCATCTCAATAGTAGGGCTAGGTGATATATTCGCTTTGGGTGTTGGTATAAACACATCAGGGTGAACAGTGCATTGAGAATTTGATTATTGACTTCAAACCAAGTATCTCTTTGAGACTTCTTAGGTATGGCATGGTTCAACATCCCAATCATGACCATGAACAGAATAGCACCAGAGACAGCAACACAGGTAATCCAGATAAAAAGAGCAAGATTCATGGGATCCCTTATCCATTCTTTGCAAATTTTCCCAAGACAATTCCAATCAATTTTCCGAGAAAAAATCCTATTAAAGCGTTCGCGGATGTGAAGACTGGTAGAAGAAGGTACACTGCGAGAGACTACATCCCTCTCCTCAGCAATACGCTGAAATTTTGCAGATGGAGAAGACAAATCGCCAAACTTAAGGAATCTTAGCCTTTTAGAAAGAGCAGAAAACCCGTTACCAAACCCATTTCCTGAATTTTCATCACTTACAAGACCCCTTTGAGATGTTGAGACGTGTAAAGGAACATTACTTTTGACTTTTGTACTGTTACATTCCTGAGCTCCACCACTATTATCACCGTTCTCGCTTGAAACCATATTGCTTTCAAATAGTGCTTTATGCTCAGAAAATTCATGAACTCTATGTTAAAGAATTATTTCCAATAGTTTCTTCACTTGATTGCAGGACAATCAATTATCACATAGCTGTAAAATTGAAAAGAAATGTCAAGCAATCCTCATATGTCCTAAAAATTTAATCTGTTTCAGTCAATTACAAACAAAGAAAACACTCAAAGCCCCTGAAAAACAATTATGAAACTTTATTGAAACAGAAGTAGAAATCTACAAAACCCATAAGCATCACACAAAGTTGATCAAGGAAAGCTCAATAGTTCATCCAAGAAACATTCTTTTTAGCTCTAAAACCAAAATTAATCAAAGAACATAAAGAATTAAAAAAAAAAAATTATCAGCAATCTTAAAATTGGTGAAACAATAGATTTTAGCCGGCCCATCAAAATATTAGAAAATAAGAATCTTAGATTCTTGATAGCCCATGACACGCCAAAATGAAAAAGTTCAAATTAATTCCAATATTTGAATAGATAAAATAAGCAAAAAAAACAAAAAAACAAGATCCAAAAGTAGCAGATGGTACTTACGAAAGGTACGTGTGGGTGACGCTTATGAGAAAATAATTTTAAAACTCTTGAGGCGTTTGGCTGTTTTTTCCATCCATTGATAGTGAAACCCTTCGGTTTCAAAAAGGAAAGTACACCAATTTTAGATTTTTATTTCCTCCCCTTTTTATTCTTTGGTTAATCGGTTCTTCTAAGCTAACTTCTATCTAATAAAGTTGAAAAAGGTCATCGAAACAAGAGAAAATTTCAGTAGAAGTCCCAAACCTATTAGATTTATACAAATATATTCTAAACTTTTATTTCTTGTCATTTAAATCCTTTTTTAAAATATTTGTAACACATTGACCTCCACTAATGGGTTTTTGCATCTATTGCAATGAAAATGTCAGATTTATATTGAAAGACAATTTTACCTTTATTCTTAATTAAAACGTAAAATTTTTCTCTCTAAATTGTTCATCTTTAGGAAAAATTAAATATTCTCACTTTTTTGTCTCATTCCACCCATTAACTTATTATTAAATAGAATTTAAACTTAAATAGCATAAAATAAAATAAAATAAATAAAGGTCAAGATGAAAGATAATATTTTCTGTTCGTTCCCGTCCCAATTTTGCAGTTGACCAAAGAATTCCACAACATTTGAGGTAGAACAACACATGGATTGCAAGGGCATGGCATCCTTATAATGAGGGAGAACTAGAATGGCGACAAGGCTTGGAGAACGCAGGATTTGCATTTTTTTCTCTCTCTCATTTTCATTTTATTTATTTCTTTATTAATTATCTATCGGATGTAAATTTTTTGAGAATAGATATTGTGAAATTGATTATTAAAGTAGTGTGTGATTGAAAATGAATTTTTAAACTATTCACCATATTTTATCCATAAAAAGGTCAAACATGCGAGATTTACACCTTTCCAACGATAAGGTGGATGAAAGCACACTGCTAAGTTGAAGGCCATTTTTCTATATAAGCTTATAAGTTGAGGACCACTATTGCAGTTTTTCCTGGGAACGACCCAAAAACTCAATTGATTCGGAAATGAAAGAACATGAGTATAAACACTTGTTTTTTCAGCCATTTAGCCATGTTTGTCTACCATTAAAGTAGAAAAATGAGTTTTTAAATAGTGAATTTCTGAAAAATATGTAGTTAAAAAATTATGTTTGTGCGCAAATTATTTTATTATGAAAATGAACTAGAGAGAAAAAAAAATTGAAATAACGATAGACTAACAGGGGCTTAGCTGTTAACATTTGATTGATTAGTGATGTCAAAACGTGCAGTCCATGTCCTCAACTCTAATTTATGATTTTAATCTATTTTTCTATAATTTTGAATTTAAATCATATACTTGCCATCTAAACTAAACTGGTACTTGACGTCAGTGATGTGAATAATATTATTCAAAGAGTGATGAGTAAATGAAAAATGGGGCAAGAAACGGGATACTCTAATCCCCACAATAAATGAATGATATCAAATCTTTCCACTTTTATACCTCGGAAGTGACGATATAAAGAGTTGTAATTAGTTTCCTCCAAATGAATGAAAACAAACATATTAAAAAGAGTTGCAAGTAGTTTATGAAAACATCTAAAAAAGACAACAGAACGCTGTAGTGCAGTTACAAACTCATGGTAAAGGGTGCATTCGAATTCACTCCAAATAAGAAAATCCAGATTGTAATACACACACAAACCCAAACAAATAATAATTCATAAAAGACAACCATCAACCACAAAATCATCAGTAGAATAAATGTAGTATCTGGGAAAGCAGATTTAAGTAAGATCGTCCTCCTCCAGCTCTTTGGCCTTCAAGGCCTCCTTCACTCTTAATAGAAGAGTCGTCTTCCAAGCATCCTATGATCCAATGTAATACAGGGAAGAGAAAAAGTTTTTAAGTAATAAAATAAGAAAAGAATTCATCTGATCAATCAAAACATGATGACAGTAAAACGTGACTAAACTCGAATTGATAATTCACTAGTAAATTAAACGTAAACCGAAAATTTTTCCTTATTTTTTAACCACACATTCTCCAACAAAAAACTACTCAAAAATACATTTTTTGACAAAAAAAAGGGGCTCAAACAAGGGCTAAAAGATATGGTGCATTCAAAACTGCTGCTCTATCAGTAACCAATAGACCATAAAATGCTATAACTCGTCAGGACCCACCCATGGAAATAAGTATCAAATTTTATCACTAAATTATTTCACGCTTGGACATCAATCAAAGTCAGCCTCTTATTCTCTCCATTCTCACTACCATCTCAATTTCCAAATTGTTCCATCCTGAGGAAGCTAAGCTCGTCTAGCCAATTGTTCCATCCCGAGGAAGCCTCTAAATGCTCTTCTAGCCAGACAAAATGCTTTCAAAATATTATCCAAACATATTCAAAAGCAACTTCTTAGTTTCAAAATTAGCTTTTGACTTTTTAAAAGCCCCGCTAAACAAGACCTAAAAATATTAGAAAAGAGAATAGAGTTTAAAATATCTGGTTCAACGAAAAGTTTGTCGTTCTTGTTAAAATTTCGTTAACAACACATGATAGTCAAGTAATATTGGGACTTATAGGCAAAAAAAGTAACAAGCTGATTTTAAGGTTAACTAGCAACAAGATACACAGAAATTAGTATTCTACACATAATAAACTATCAAACACAAATGGTATTCAGCCATTCACTTGAAGCTTATAGAGATTAATTTACATAAATGCATATAAAACACGCCAACGAAATTCAAATTCACAACTCGCAATTCGAATGCAAGTTCAAAACATAACATAAATAGCATAATACAATTACCAGCTGCGTCATGCTGTCGAATTCCTTGATAGCGCCAGTGAACTTGGCAATATCTTCCTCATCAATAGCAGCAGCTAGATCCTGAGATCAACAGATACGTAAATGTCTACCAAATTCTTTATCATATTAATTCTATTACTTTGGCAGGTAAGATAAAGTGAATGATATACAAGTAGTTCATCCACAACCATAACAGCTAAAAGAAATGAAAAGCAATAAAACCACACATGGGTAGTTTAAACAATATGAAAAACCATTAGCAAATAACTGGACAACATTCATTCCCATTAAGAAGGGAAAAACAAAAAATTTAAAGACATCGTGAAAATGAAAAAATTAGAGATATGTTAGGGATCCACAACATACCGCTAGCAATTTGTATTCACGTGTTCCTGAAAATGTAGGATCCAATTCCTACAAGAGAAAATCCAAATGCATATCCTTAGCATGTGCATAGAGAAACAGGGACAGATCTGGATGAAAAAACAGATGTACCTGGTATCGCTCTAAAGCATTGTTGATTGCAACAACATCACCCTTGCAGAGTTGGCAAATGCCAGCATTAAGAAGGTGCCCTTTAACTCCATACTTCAATAAGTTGTTGTTGAGTGATTGCCGGGCTATCTCTTCGTAAATCTCAATTGCTTTTGGATACCTGAGAAGAAGTCGACACATTAGTTCTTTCAGCACCCCTAAAACTTTATAAATCATGATGTAATTTCCAACTGAATAAAAACAGCAAATCAGACAAGCATGTGTTCAGTATGTATTGGTCATGTCCTTTTTCTCTGCCTGTTTAACCAAAGAAAGAAACACATAAATAGGTATATGTACTGACATTGATAATAAATTACCTGTAAGAAAAAATATTTATTGAGATTACAATAAACCCATATTGCAAGGATAAAAATAATTTTTAATTAAAATAAGTGGCAGGCTACGTAGTACAAGTCCATAAAATGGATACCATGTTGACAAGTGATGTGGAGGTCATCAATAATTATGTGCCAAAGTCAATGGGTGATAGAGGTACTTTGGAGTTGGAGATTACAGACAACCACATTTCTCATATATTGTATACTGGAATTTTATATGCATTCATAAAATAACAAAATGGCCAAGAATGAGAATTATGGAAATATTTCCTTCTATAGCTTGTAACCTAGGAATTATTATTTTGCCTTTTAGTAATAGGATAGGATTTTATATTCTTCCGTTTTTCTTTTCCTTCTATTGATAAGATTGCACTCCTATTTATTGGATTGATTATGTAATAAATTACACGGCCTAAATCCTAAGTTGGTATCACAACAAGTTTGATCTCGGATTTAATCTTGCAATTGTTTCCGTTCTTCGGCAAAAGGCCTTGTGCCGCTTGTCTGATCAAGTTCTTTAGTTTCTCATTAGATATCAATTTCGGTTCCTTTGATTGTTATAAAAATAAAAAATAAAAAATTAGGGCCCATAAAATTAGGGTCTCAAATTGAGCCCTAAAACCTTTTACCCTCTATCTCTGGCAACCCTTTACCCCTAAGGTTCCAAAAATTGGGATTTGAAAATTTAGCTCCAAATTGCAAACATCTTAATTCAGGAACCAACAAATAGAAAAGGGAATTTTTTTTGAAACCATTCAAATTTGTCGAACCTTCGTACCATTGACACAAATTTTTGGCAACCCTTCGGTGAGCTTACGGTGTTTCCTTTACATGATGTGTTCATACAATTATGCATATATAATTATATTTATTAGAATATCTTTTAAACGTATTTTAAGAAAGAAATTTATTTGATTGGAATATATTTCACTAGAATATGATTTGACTTCCATAAAAGTGAAAGCCTTGTCCTAAAGACAAGTGGTAGTTACAAATATATGTGTATTAGTATGGAAAAACGTGTAACCTAATAAATAAAACAAATCTTCATTGATGTTATTTTCCAAAATGGTATTAAACATTGGTAAAACTCTATTGAGCCATTATTTAAACCCCAAAAAACCCAAGCCACCATGGGCAGAGGTAGTGGGGGACATTGTCCCCCAGCCCATATAATTTTTTTAAGAAGAAATTGTAATTTTGGTCCAAATATTAGCATTAGTCCAGCCCAGCATTGCCACCCAGCCCATATAAAATCCTTAAGAAAAAATTGTAAATTTTGGCCCAAATATTCTAGTTTGAATCTCAACCCAAGTCCAATGCTCAATTATTCAAATTGTATTAAAGATGCTACGATTATTAATTAATCTTTTCATGACATTCATGAAATGTAAGTATTTTATTGTCAAGTTAGTTATTCTATTTAATGCACGTTTGACTAAATTTACTAATAATTATTAATTAAATTTTATTATACATAATTTGTATCGATTAGATCTAGAAGTAAATTACTCATTTTAGTACTTAGAGACACTACATATTTTGCTAAATTTAAAAGTAATTATTATTTTTTATTTCTACGTATGTTTTCATATATTACTTATTCATATTTATAAAAAAATTTACTTATTTTGACCATAAAAAGATATTATGATCAAAATAAATAATTTACTCTAGATTCGATATTGACAATAAAAAGAATATTTGTTAAAAATTATTTATTTATAAAGTAATCTATATATAAGTATATTCTTGAAATCGAGCAAAAAAGGACGTAAATTAAATTTAATTTCTTTTACCCTCAAAATTCTTAGTTGATTTTTCTCTTTGATTGAGATTCTTCACTTACTTTGAAATGTGGACCGTGGAGATATAAAAAATTGATAAATACACCAAATAATATTTCGAGGCAATAACATATGGATTATAGTGATATATTATCGACTGCGTGTTTTGATCAAAATTTCAATTGTTTGGAAAGATTGGTTATCAAAGTTATTAAAAGCGTACTCGCTAAGTAATTTTTTAAATTTTCATTGGTGGATATGTATTTTTGCTTATTTCTATCATGATTCAATCAATTTATATTTTTTAAGGCAAGCATCGATTTTCTATTTGGTAAAAAAAAAATACAAAGATTTAGTGGAATATCTTAACGTGAGATATCTAAACTTTTTTTTTATTTCATTGAGTTCCGTATATTTTTTTTATCGTGAATGTCACAAGAATAGCCTCCAAAACTCTATTTCTTATGGCGTGAGTTTATTCGAATTTTTTTTTTTAAGTTTCAGCCCATCTTAACATCATTTTCTGGCTCCGCCCCTGCAAGCCACCTCTCTCTATACCCACTGACACGCACACAATATTCACTCCACACATTGATTTTCTTGTTGAAGAAAGGTCAAGGCATTAATCTGAATTTTCATCTAATCCTTTTAAGCTGCACGTGAGAGTGGTGTTATTATATGTTGGAATAAGATTTATGGATCCTAGATAAATATGTTTACGATAAGAAGACTGGAGTTAAGTAGCGCAACATACTAATAAATCTCTACCACCTAAGTTCGGTATTTTACTTGTCTCTCCTTTATGTATGATATTATTCATTTCCGAAATTTTAACATGATTTTCAAATTTAAAGTGCACACTTATTAAGTATTATATCATCCCCACCTTTTACTCTCTTGCAGAAAACTAGCGGTTCGAGGCGTTCAAGCGAGGAGATGGCTTAGAAGCCGAATTTATTGAATATGTTCAAAGAATAATTTTTCTAGTTATGGTTTTAAGTGATTCTTTTGTTTGGAGAAATTTTTTTCTATTTAAGTTCAAGTTATTGAACCCACGACTTTACTTTGAATGTGGGGGATACGAATTGGCAGATCCTATTAATTAGCTAAAAAAATAGGCCCAAATGCAATGGAACATGTTCCCCGAAACTGCCATACTTTAGATATGTCACGAGGCATACTTGTACAAACACAGCAGAAATGTCATGTAACATATGTTAAGTGTACAGAAAGCAGGCAAACTTACTGTTCCAGTTGAGCAGCAAACTGCGCAATTTTCTGCTTGCACTGATTTGCAGAAGTTGTTACCTCCTCACTTTGGAAAAGATCAGCTGATCTTTCATAGTAATTAATAGCCTGCTCCAAGTTCTGTTCTTGCTCATACAACTCAGCAATTTCCTGAAAACAAAACAGGACATAACAAATTAATATCTTTTCAATTATTTACTAGAATTTTTAATCTGCCTATGATTTTCATAGCCGATCCCAAACCAGACAAAGAAACAAGGTTACACTAGGTTGAAAATCAGCGTAATTTTTTGTCAAATCTTATAGCATGAGTCCTAATACAAGAAATGAGAATATAAGACAACAAATAGACACTGATTGAGATCGAGTATAAATCCAGGAAGGATGACTTAGGTGATTGGAACAAGTTTTGTATGGGCCCAAGATCTTTCATTCATAAGAGTCATGAGATTGGTAGAACGTCACATGAAAGAACTAACAAGGCTTGAAATAGTTGCTAAGAGTTTAGTTGCCATAGATCTTCGTGTAGATCTAACAATGAACTGAACGAGTGCTAGAAAATGTTTCATGTATCTGTACCCAAATTTATTGGGGAAAAGCTTACTTAGTTGTTATATAAAAAATCTTAATTTTCATTTGTAATAAAACTGGGTTCTTCAACAATGTCAATACCATTGCATTGAGAATCATATTACCATTGGATTGAAAATCATATGATTCAATAACTCATTTAAGATCAGTAATATGTCCTACTTCAACCTAAGTGCAGAACATGATGATTAACAAAACAGATATACAACAACAAAGGTTATGATATTACTAGAATGTCTACCTTGTAATATCTAGCAGACATGTTGAGTCTTCCAATCTCCAGAAACAAATTCACAGATTGCTCCAGGCATGATATTGACTCTGCAAAGCATCCCATGTGAACAAAAGAAAGATATCGTCCAAGCACGAAAATGGTAAGGTAAGTAGCGAAGGTAAAAAGACAAACTATCACACGAAGAAAGAAGAACAAAAAGTGAATGATGAAATATGACATCGCAAAAGTTATATAAGGGATTGACTAGGTTCATGTTTGCCAGTAATCTTTTCTACCACGTTCTCATAAATATAAAACAACCTCATGAAGCCCAAACCCCAAGGCAGCCAAAAAAAATTAAACAAGGCTACCTTGATTGCCTAGATTTTACATTTTTATTTGGTAATACATAAATAATGTTCTCTAAATTTTATGAGAAAATTAGTGGCCAAATTAGCATTTTTAGCAAATTAAGTTGAGTTCACAAAACTCAATACGAATAGAATAAGTGTAATAACTACCAAAAGAAGCAAATCACAGTCAAAATCTTGCTATAAATGGGAAAGCAGACAAAACCCCGAGGTAATTGATAACTTTAATAAACTTGGGATAAAAAGACCAGAACCTTTTGTGTTAGTCTTTTTGTAGCAATGAGCAGCATCAGCGTAGGCATTAGCAGCCTCATGCTTGCTATCCAACTGCAAATACAAAGCCAGGTAAATATATAGAAGGGGAGCATCGGGGAAAATGTGATAGAAAAGAAAGAAAATGTCTCAAAGCCTAAAACAAGCCACACGAACAACCAATGACATACCTTCAAGTGACAGCTAGCCAACTTAACATACACTGCACCAGCCTGATCCCCTGATAAACCCACATTTCAAAATTAATAAGTAAGATCACCACATACCGCATTAGTGAAAACATTTTCTTGAGACTGGTTTTTGTGATTTTCATTAAGAAAATTTATTAATATGGGATGGTAGTCTAGTTCTTCATATTCCAAAACTGGATACAGCTAACAAGAGATTAAAACAACCAGTCTGAATTCGCTTAGGAATCAAATTCTAAAAACTGTGAACCTGATCTCAAGAAAACTAACATGCACGCAGTGGCCTAATTGTTACCACCAAATAAAGTAAAACGGTAGAGTAGAAGAAGCTAAAACTGAAGAAACTAAATGATAGAGATATCATTTCGTTCCAACTCCCCTTATTATTGATTAAACTTCATTTTTTCCAAAATAAAACTTTCCATCCAGTCACAACAAGATCCAACACCAGTCAATTCCAATAAAATCTAAATAAATAAAAACCCTATACGGCTATAATAAAACAAATCAATATCAAGATCGCACCACCGCATATATTAAAATTAACACAGAGAAATAACAAATCATATTAAAAAATCGATTAATAGTAATATGAAAATTGAGATTAATCAAATGAATTGTCTTACAGGATTTGCCAAGCTTGAACGCATTGGCAGCTTTGTCGAATAAATCGGCAGCGTCTTCATATTTGGAGCCAAAGAGACCCCATCCGCTCAACTTTTTCTCCGCTTTCTTCTCGAATTCTTCTCCTCGTGCGACTTGATCGGCCATTTTTTTCCACCGCTTTTCTTCTAGTAAGCGATGGGGATTTTGCTGATGTTCGAAGAAATGTTCAATAAATTATACAGGGAAAAACGAAAAAGGAGGTGAAAATATCAAAAAGTAGGGAGGTTGGGATTTTTTGCTATTAACAAGTTCGTTTTAGTGACTTTTCAGTTTTGACCAAAAACTAACCGTGTTGATATCTGAAAGGCCCGGTCAATATTTGGACTTTGTTTACAAGCCCAACGATTTCAGGCCCAGCTTCCAGTAATTTTTACACGAAGGGGAACAATGAGAAAGATTTACTTTACACCATTTCAAAAAGAGGAAATTACATGCATCCAGGTCCTTAAAGTTTCAAAATTAAAAATCAGGTATCAAAGTTTTTTAATCAAAATTCAGGTATTTAATATTTTAAATATTTAATATTATATATACAAATTTCACTCTCAAACCCTAAAAAT
>CAIGRF010347322.1:0-17523 GCA_903798235.1 Fraxinus ornus
AAACATAAAACACAAAATGAATTCAAAACACAAAACACAAAACTGAAACACAAAGAGAGCACCCCGACATTTTTCAGCCCCATTTGTAAAAGTGGCAACTTTTTATGCATTTTCACATTTTGTGACATCTATACAAATTTTCCATGAATAAAATGGATTGATGTTTGACTTTAAAAAAAAAAAAAGATTCAAAATAAATTTATTTGTAAAAGTGGCAACTTTTTATGCATTTTCTCATTTTGTGACATCTATACAAATTTTTCATGAATAAAATGGATTGATGTTTGACTTAAAAAAAAAAAAAAAAGATTCAAAATAAATTTATTAATAAGTTTGACTTGTTCATAAAAATAAAAAAAATAAGGACCACAATACATGACCTGTTCATAAATTTTTTTTTTTAAAAAAATAAGGACACCGCAATACATGAAGAGGCCACATAGACCCTGTGGAAGCAGAGGCTTTATCCAGAAAAATAAACATTTGTGTAGTCAACTTGTTAGAAATAGACGAGGCTAATTAAATCCACACGTTTATAGATTAGATAGAAAACAAATGTAAGGGTTATGTATACCCTTATATACAATAATTATGTACACTTAGCATTTTTCAATTTTAGTTTACGACCAAACCTAATTTTCCAAAGTTAATATTGTTCAAGTTTTTCATTTTCTATCTAATCTATAAACGTGTGGATTTAATGGGGTGGGACTATGTAGACCCTTTTGTACAATAATTATGTACATCAAGCAAAATGCCAAAATCTAACAAAATTTGATTGCCATCAAAATATAGAGATTTTTTGACAAAATTTTTGATAAAAACTTCAACATATTTTAATAAAAATTGATGTATGATTGAAAAATTGATAAAATTTACGAGTCTTACAAATTGCGTGTTTAAAATTAAAATTGACTAATTAAAACGTTAATAAAATTTTAGCAGAGTTTTATTAAACAAACACTCGTATTTTAAGAAGATTTTTGTAAAAAAAAATTAATTATTAATTTTATGTATATGTCATGTAAATTACTAATCTCATCTGACAGCAAAGCAAGGTGGACGAACAACAAAAACAATACAAATACGTTAAGGGTGTGTTTGAGCCACATTATTATGAAAGAATGTATTCTGGAATAGTAGATTGATGGAAAATGTGTGGTTGAAAAAAAAAGAAACGTTATTGATGTGATCGAAAATATTATATTATTGAAGAATGACTGGTTGAAAATATATTCTGGAATAGTAGATTGGAGAATGTGTGGTTAAAAAAGAAGGAAAAATTATTAATGTGATGAAAAATATTATTTTATTGAAAAATGTGCGGTTGAAAATGAGTAGAAGAATGAGAATAAAAATTTTAAATATTGGTTTTATGGAACTATTACAGATTGGTCCCTAACTTCTTGAAAATGTAGCTAGTAGGCCTCCAGACTAGTACTTTGATAACCCCATCTCCAACCTTTCACTTTTGTAACATTTGTAGTCCCCAATTCGACAAATTTACTATTTTCTTTAATTTAAAATTACAACTTTTTTGTTAGGTCTAACTAAACAATCATTTTTTTTTTTTTTTAAAGAAATAACAGAAAAACAAAATCCACCAGCCTCCCATGGTCACCCCAACCATTTAGATGGATTTTATTAATTTTAGAGTCTAGAATTTATTTATTTTTCAAAATTCGTAATTGGAGTAAAAGTCTGCCATCCATGACGGATAAGCAAGGTTAAGAGCCTCCGTGTGAAGTGGGAGAGTGCCTGAACTTCGTTTGTCCAAATTCATCAAACCTAAATTACACCCTCTCCTTCAAGGTGCAATTTAGATAATGAGGCTAGTGCTTCTAGGGTTTTCACATTCTCTTTCAAAACTCTTATTTTAAATTGAAAATACTTCCTTTTACACCTAATAAATTTCAATAATAGCTTGGACGTTGAAAGTGACACCTCTTGCTCCGAAACATGTAATTCTAATTTTTGTCCGAGGAAGACGAGGAAGCAAAACAAATAACCGAAATTTGGAAGAAAAAGAATGTGCGAAGCAGAAATGGTCTGAGGAGAAGTTACGTTATTATTTTTAGTTGTCCTTTTGGTACGAGCTACAAGCCATTTTTTTTTATTTCACTCGATCTAATTGACTTCAATTAGGTACGTTGGCCTCTTAATTGATGTCATTTTTGCCTTTGTTGTTCCTTTTTCAAAAGGGTTTTGTTCAATGAAGTCCTCTAAACGTACGGAATCTTTGACAACTAATATTTTAGGTGAGTTGAGAGTAAGTAATAGAGTTAGTTTGAATTATATTGATTTGTGATCAAATACGAATGGAACGAAATGAACTGATGATATATTTGTTTTTATGTTAATTACTAATAACTATTCTAATTACTACCTAAATACACGTGAAGAATGTTTTGAAAAAGATTTATGTGAGAAAAGTGTGTTAGGAATTCAACTCCACCAATTAATCTCCCGTTCCAATTCTCAACTTATATCTTTTAATCTAATTTATGTATAGATGGAAAATCGGTAATCATATTTTATTAAATAACCTCTCTTGAGCAAAGTTATACATATTTATAAACACGATCGGAAGTATCATTGTTTTGAATTCAAATATTTATAAATGGATTAATTCGTAAGATTACTATTAAGATTGCATAAATCATAATGTCTAAACATATTTCGAACATTTTGAAAATAAATTAAACCACTTTTTTAAATGGTGATCAAGTATTCACATAATCAATATAAATGAAATAACAATCAATCAACACGAATCATACTTAAAAAGAAATAATTTTTGAATTCAAAATGACAAATCAATGATTTACATCATTATCCCAACATTTTATGAGTTTAGCCTAATATGCTAAATATGTAAATACAACAAAAACTTTGATTATTCGTTACCTAAAAAATATAATTGCAAAGTGATGAAAGAGAATCAATTTCGTCTATTTTGAAATTCTTCAATCGAGTTGTTAAGTAATTTCGAATTCTCTCTTGCTTTGGATCTTCAATTTTGAGCTTTAAATTTTCGAACTTTGATGTTTTATTCATTGAAACTCTTCCTAGCATTCTTCCCGACGCTATGATGTGAAGAAAATTGAATTTTGTACCCCCAAATTTGGTTAAAATCTTGGTAAATTGCTTTCAAGAAGATGGTCAAAACTGAAAAGGAAAGAAAATATTATGTTGAATTTGTAATGTGATCGCAGTATAGCAAGTTGCAATCACATGGTGCAACCAATATACCTTGTGCTTCTATTTAAATACACCATCCGATTGCAAAGAGGATCCCAAGGTATAATCTCTTTCCATTTTTTGGATTTTGTTCCTCATTTTCAATTTTCCATTCAGCTCAAGTCTTTCCTAGTTGCAATTAAAGTCATTCATCTTTTAAATTGTATCATCTTGGTTTTCATCTATGAATTATGCACATTACGCATCCTTTTTGCATGGTTTTCATTTTTTTTTCTTCCAAAAGTCCGTCCAACATGGAATTTTACTTAAACAAACAATATTTACATAATATTAAGCTATAATTCCCTAAAGTACTCCCAACTGTCCATTTTTAACGATCTAAATAAGTGGATAACTTATTGGTTTTGTCCAAGTCCCCACTCTTGAATTTTTTTTTTATATATTAATAATTTTATTTTACCTTTGTGGTGGTTTTAAGGAACCCTTTCAATGAATTATGTTTTTTTTTTTATTCTTTCTCCTTTTCTTTTCCTCTTTAATTAAAAGTATCGTTTTTTTTAATTTATAAAATTTGAGTTTTTAATTAAATATATGGGTAAATAGTCCATTTGGGACTCCTGTGCTACAAAACGAAAATATAGGGATTGAAATCGTCAAAATAATAGCTGGAGGACCTAGCTACTGTATTTCCAATAGATTCGGGACATAAAGCATAATTTCCCTTGTTTTAGTCATTGGAATAGATTAAGAGCTTGTTTGGTTTAGATTTTTTGGAGGAAGAATTGATTTTGAATAGTGATATGATGGGAAATGTGTGGTTGAAAAAAAAGAAAAAAGTATTGATGTGATGTAAAATATTATTTTATTGAAGAATGTGTGGTTGAAAAATGAGAATTGATTTACTGTAGAATTGTAAAATCCAAACCAAACAGGCCCTAAATATATTAAGAAAGTTGAAAAATGAGAATTGAATTACCGTAGAATTGAAAAATCCAAACCAAACAGGCCCTAAGCCCTGTTTGGCCCCATCACATTTATAATACATTTTTTTCTCTTTTCTTGATCACAGATAAACTAATATTACATATAAATAAAAAAAATTTCAATCTTTTCAAGTCACATATTTTTGTAAAAAAATAGTATTCAAAAAATTATACATTGGGCCAAACGGGGGCTAATATTATAATAAATACTGTATCCTGGCTACTTCCTTCCTTGTTATTAAAATTCCAATAATATCTTTTTGTTGTTGGAGGAAACTGGAAATGGAGAGGAGAAATGAAGAAGAGATAGAGGTTATACACTCATGGTCGGCACCCAGGTCCCTCAGCACCAGTCTCATGTACTCTTTTGCTCAGGTAATCCCCCATTCACTCTGAATCTTGCAACCAATTTCTCATTTTATTCTCAATTGGGTTTTGTGCAAGTTGAATTTGAAGTTCATGTAATTATATTGCTGCTTGCTTTAATTCTGTCAAATTTGCTTATTTCTTGAATAATTTTCTTCTTCTTCTGCTGTCTGTCATAGTTCACTTTTTTATTTCTTTATACTGTTGGGACAGAGATGTCTGGTGCATCAATTGTGAAATTTATAATACTATTGCTTAAGTTTTGAAAATTTTGTCTTATCAAACTTTTCTTTGTTACATTTATGTTTGCTTTGTAAATCAACTTTGAAGAGGACAATATAAGATAACACAGTGAACATTAAGTGATCTTTGGTAAATGGTCATCATTATTGTCAATCTTACCAAATTTGATGTGAACTGAATTATTTCCAGAAGCGTTGGAATGCTTTCATGTTATTATTATTGACCTTTGTAATGAAATTATGGGGCAGGTTTGTTTTCCAGTAGGTTTACAGTGGGAGCTATTGTTAGAATTGTGATATCTGGAGACTTATCATATCAGAGGCATATTATGGTTTTCTACCATTTTGTTTCCGGACTAAAACAAATTAAAATAAGAGCTGGATTACTTTTTTACCCAATTGAACGGCATCTTGTGCATCTGAAGCATGTGAAACTATAAATCAAAATTCAACGGCATCATTTATCAAATAATCCAGAAAGTGAGATGTAATGAATGCTCAAAAGATCTCAGTGGCATCAAAACCTTACTTTTGTTGATATAACTAATAAGAGGTGGGTGTAGCTTGAGCTTGCACTACGTTGCCAATTGGTCTACTGTTCTTAGCTCCTGTCTGAGAAGTCGATATTCTTATCTTATATATCTTTTTAAAGAAAATCATATTTGCTCCCATTCTCGATTGAGTCTAATTATTATACAGGTGATTAGTCTACTATTGCCAAAATCAGCATCAGTAACAGGTCTGCCTAATTGACAGCATTAGGAACATATTTTATGTTGCCGTTGCTTTATAGTGCTCCATGTTTCTTGGTAATGCAAAACTTCCCTTCATGCTTTTCCCAGAGAGATGACATGGAAGTGCTTGATGAACCTCTTTATGCAAATTTTCTTCGGGTAACTGGGGTGGAGAGGCCCTATCGAGAAGAACTTTTGTCAAAGATGGTATGTAAGATTACATTACTGCAAATTAGTCAAATCTCTCTACTCATTGGAACTTATTTGCATTTAACTATTCCCACTCAAGTACTGTTTTTAATCAGTAGTTGTGTATCCTAAGTGCATGTTTGATTTGCCAGGACTTGACCCTATAATGAAAATAAATTTAGCTTCTTTTTCCTTGTTAATGCTACCCATGAAAGTTTAATCCTCTCTACTAGTGTCTTATGTTGTATCAGATACTCTATGAAGTATTGGTGCAAAACCTATCTTGTTTATTTTGAACTACAAGGTATATTGCATTGTTTCCTATGGTGTTACTTTCCGTTATTGGAATAACTTAATATTGACCAGATACAACTATGCCTCATCCTAAATTGTTTGTGAAATGAGGAAGATCTAAGTTATATATTGAAGGATGAAGTTCCATAGTTTCTGGTGTTTTTCTTTATATTATTTTTCTGGAGTGGGGTCAAACCACGCTTTACAATTTATGACATTCTTGGTTAAGCCAAAGGGAAGACAAAGTAGTGGAGATCTTGCATTTGCATTTGAACATTTAGATTAAGTGCTTGTCATTTTAATACTTGTATTTTTGGATAAGATCCGTTCATTAATATATTGGATATATACCGTGAAAAATGCTTCATGTTAAGTGTCTAAAATCCACAGGACTCTGATGGAAATAAGGTGGTGAAAGAGATTATTTTTGGCCCTGGCCAGAAAAAATTTCGGTACTGCAAGGTAACCCGTTTTTAGTCTATTTGTTCTATATGATCTTCGGTGTTCAATAAGCATCAATATGTAGACGATTGTTCAAGTTAAAGAGGTTTCTCCATTTGATACTACGATACTATTACTTCTACTGTGCTTATTCATTTTTTTCTCTTTTATATCTGCAGCACATTGCTAAACAACGTGTACCTGGATTGACAGATGAGTTAATGAAAAAAGGAAAGCACTTCATACTAATACGAAATCCCCTTAATATTCTGGTAAATATATAACATGTAAAATTTAGGCTCTGATATATCCATTTTTTCAGTTTATTTGCATTCATATTAAATGCAACTTTTTCTTTTCATGCTATAATACCAAATTTTTAATCGGCTTCTTTTTCAAGCTAAAAGTCTAGGCCTAGTTTAATCCTTGACCGGTTAACGTACTTGTCCAAAGAAATGAGTTCATTTAGTAAATGTCATGAGATGCTTAAGGATTTGCTATAATCTTTGTTTCATGTACAACCACTTGTACTTTAACTGTCCTTCAATTTATTGATGAATGTTTCCATGTATTATCAGCCATCTTTTGAGAAGGTTGTGGCCCCATCCTTTCTTGAGCTAGGGTTGGCTAGCTTGGTCTCCGTTTACAGTGAGCTGTGTGAACTAGGAAAGCCCCCGCCCATTATTGATGCGACTGTGCTTCAAGAAAATCCTGAGGTTTGGAGTGTTCCCTTTATTAACTCAATTCTGCAGGAAGCTTTTTCCTCTTTTCCCTCTCCCCTCTCTCTCTCTCTCTATATATATATATATATATATATTTTTTTTTTTAAAATTGTGATACAACATTATATATTGATGTGTATCTGTAAAATAAAAGTGACTAAATCTTTCCCGAGCCACAAAATATGTGCTTCTTTGGGGGAGGTTGGGGCTAGCTAAATTCACAATGTCACAAGAATCTTGATAATCGTTTTCTATAATATCTTTTAATTTTAAATCTAGCATTAGTTTTTCATTTGTTCATGGTCTCGATACTCATGGTGACGAAGGACACAGTCGAACAAGAAATAGAGTTGTAGGAGAAAGAGAGGAGAAGAGAATAGAAAGGGAAGAAGAGAAGAGAAGAGAAAAAGATGGAGAAAAAGAGAAGAGTGAGAAAGAGAGGCAAAGAGAGAAAATTATAGTTTATTCAATAATCAAAGTGTAAGTATTCTAATGCATTGACCTCCTTATATAGGGTTTCAAGCAGTCTAATTTAAGCAGGAAAACAACTAAAGAAATAACATAAGATTCTAGAAAATCTGTAAAACTAAAACTTCATTAATTTTCCTAAAATAAGAATCTAAACTTGGAAAGTCTTCATATAATACATATCTAGTAGGATCCGTATTATTTCTCACTGGATGAGAGAACTTGATTCCAATGAGATGGATTGCAACAATATATTCAGGGAGGGCATTTGGCTTGCCCCGTAGTCTATTAGTGGGATATTTCGTTTGAATAAAATATTGATGCTGAGCTCTTGCTAGCAACAAATATGCTACTCATCCACAAAAGCTGCAAGTGAATCTACTAATGAGAAGCATAATACACTAGCATGGTAGACTGCCTTGTGGAAACAAATGACTGCAATGCCGACTGCTTGAATTGCCACGATAAGCATACGATTCTGTTATCTTGGAAATAAACTTTCATTCAAGTGCAACTAGCAAATCGATAGATTAGTCTCAAGTGGTTGATCAATAATCTTGTAGTGAAACTTGATTTTTATATTGATAATGAACAATTGAGATTACAGAGGTCTATATGCACAAGTAATAATCTATTCTAGGAAACTATGTATTTTGTCTAGGACTAATTCTAGGGTTAATGATAGCTCCTATGTAATTTGTCTAGCTTAATTCTAGAATCAAATCACTACAATTAATCGAAATGCAGTTTCTTTAGATTAAAAAATTGATATAGTAGAATTTCAAAACTCTCCTTAAACTAGCTCGAAAATATTTCCTTGGCTTGTAAATGTATTTCATTCCCAGCTTGCTCAGAAATGGATTGAAAGAAGGAGCTTGAAAACTCTTTAGTAAGGATATCCACAAATTAATTTCTTGAGGCAATATAAGGAATACAAATCTCTCCACTTTGTAGCTTTTCATTAATGAAGTCAAATCTCCACACGTTTAGTCTGATCATTATGGACAGGGTTGTGTGCAATGCTTATAGCAAATTTGTTGTCACAATACAACTTCATGGGATTTTCTAACTTCATCGTTAAATCAGATTTGATGATCTTTATCTAGAGTAATCTATATATCCTTTGTTCCATTGATCTAAATTTGGCTTCAGCACTTGATCTGGTGACAACAAATTGTTTCTCACTCCTCCACATGACAAGACTACCTCCAACGAATGTGAAATACCCACTTGCCGACCTTCGACTACTTATAGCCCCTTTCCAATTTGCATCACTATAAGCTTCCACTTCTATTGTTTCACCTTTTTTCAAATAAAATGCCCTTTCATGCTACTGACTTTAAATTCTTAAGGGTGCGATACAATTTCCACATGTTTCTGCTTTGGTGCATGCATAAATTGGCTAACCATACTTACTGCACATGCGATATCAGGTATGAGAAAGAAAAAATTACTTTCCATCAAATCATTGAGACCTCTCTCGGTTAATTTCAGGATCTCCAGAAAAATCTCCAAGCTTATGATTAGCTTCAATAGGACTATCCACTAGTTTGCATGCTAATGTTCCCGTTTCCTTTAGAATCAAGGTATACTTTTGTTGAGATAGAAAAGTACTTTTTGAATAGGTCACTTCTATTCTTTGAAAGTATTTCAATCTTCCTAGGTCTTTGATCTCAAATTCAGTTGTCAAACGGTAACATAGCTTGTCAGTTTACTCTTAGTTATTATTGGCTATAATGATGCCATCTAGAGCACATAGTTTACTTAGAGATTTGTGCTTTGTGAAGAGCGTATAATCACATTGACGTTGCTTATACCTGAACTTTCCATGGCCTTTTGTAACGTTTCAAGTTCGAAAACCCAAAACGATACTAAATCATAAGTTAACTACATTTCTTACATTTATTTAATTGAACGGATAGATGATCTATACCGTTTTAGACCAAACTATACTAACAATATATAGAGGTAATACATACTAAAAATAATGTCCTAAAACCATCGATTGATCAACCAAAATATTTTCCAATATCTATATTCATGATTTTCGGATCTGACTGCCACAGGTTTACTAAAAAGGGTACAACTAAATCTACAGTTCAGAAAATCCCGTGATTCCAAATCTGAGAGATAGCTAACTCATAAGGGTACCTTCTCCAACTTAAATCACCTTAAAATTCCATCTACACAAGTCTCAATGACATTTGAAAAACAGAGCTTTAAAATGAAAGTTTAATGTAAATAAAATATTCAAAAACCTGTTCAACAATGCACTTTTTATCCTTAAAAATATAAATTGACAAACATAATCATAAAAACTGCTTTCTAATTAACTTAAAGGAGTCTTTCAAGGCCAGAATGCACCACTTGATGTCCACCATCCAACCCTCTTATCAATATAAAATTTATAAAACTTGATGGAATAAGAATATATCAGAAATACTTAGTAAGATATGGCACAAGTTTAATTATGTAATATAAACATAAATATAGTATTTCATACCACTTTGGTGCCAACGTAGGAAAAAAGGGAAATCTCACCTCATATCTTTTAGGGGTTAATCCCATAGGACTAACATCATATTATATCATGGAAGACCCGCTGATCAAGCTAATCACTAATTTACAAAAAATACTAACATAAAAATGAACTTCTTCTACTTTGCTCATATAGAGTATCTTACCTTGATAATTTGAAAATTACTTTGAACTTGAAAATAAAAGCGAGGATATTCTTGTTTCCAACACTATCTTCCTTCTGTTTTTAAGCCTTTGACATAATTACCTTAGTGTATGATTTGTTTATTTTGAAATATTAAAAAGAAACGCAAAGAGAGTGAAAGAGATATGGTGATGGCTGGAAATTTAGAGAAAACTGAGATGAAAATGATATTCTTGTTTTGAATTCTCAACATAAGTGAAATAAGGTGAATAAGAAATTAGAATCACTTATATGTGTTAAGGTGAAATCCACCACTCCCACCCTTTAATTTTCCCACTAAAAATTTTCCAACCATGGCCTTTCATACCTGACTCTTCATAAACTCAGAAATCCAACCCTCATTTCAGCTGAAAACTTTACTAAATAGCCCCTTAACCACATCAAGCCATGAAGAAATACTGACAACCCAACGTTGACCTTCTTACCATTGTCAGAAAAATACGAAACTTCAACTGTTGAAAACCTTTTATTTTTCTCTTTCATTTTTCGTATCTTTTCGTCTGCAAACTCAAATTAACTTGAACTGTCCTGAACTGACTTAGATTGTACAAAAAATTACAAACTCCAAACAATCTAAAGTAATTTTCAACGTGCATATGCCACACTACAGATATTATTTAAGATTTTAAAATTTATTTTACTCCTTCGACTGGAAGGCGATTTTGCTCTTAGTACTCAAAACAATCGAATTTTTCGAAAAACCTTTGAAATGATTTTCCAAGGCTCATATTCTTCGAATCATACTTATTATGACTCTCTGGAGCCTATTTGATTTCAACTTGAAAATTTCACATATTTGCTATTTGGTCCTCGAACATGAAGTTTAATTTAGTCATTTACATTTTATTAAGAACAATACTGTTTTTCTACCATATAATGTAACATATCGAGTATTTTTCATACTCTAAGAACGTAGAAGGCTTAAAAGTTCTGGGGTATTACACCCTTGTTTAGGATACCCTGCCAAAGAAAAAGAATCAAAACATAAAATATATAAAATGTACAAAACTAATCCATAAATATATTTCGAAAAATAAGAACCTAAACTTGGAAAGTCTTTATATACTATTATATCTAAGTAGGATCCCCATCCCATGGGATTGGAAGGTCTGGTTAAAAATGGGTATGGTAACAAGCAACTAGTTGCTTATTTGGTTTACATTATATTGCACTAATGGCTGCCTCCTATACAAACTCTCATTTTTACTATTGTGCTAAGTATTCTTGTGGATCAGGTTTTATTAGATGCTCGTTTTGTTTGGGCTTTTCTAGAAAAATGTAGCACTCTGTTTTTAGGGTTCCAGGAAAATGCAACAATTGTTTTAAAAAACCTTGTTGGTTTTGAGTCTAGAACGTTACGAGATTTGATGTGGAAGAATGTTGTTTTGGCAATTTTTTTGTGTCTTGTGGATGAAAAGGAATAGCATAAATTTTTAACGAGAAGGAACAAGATCGTTACATTTATGGAAAATGGCAAAGGTAATATACTGTTAGTTTTCTATTTACATTTTAGTGACAGGCCATGTCCTTTGCTTTTCTGTTATTTTTCAATAAATTCATGATTCTAATTGAACAAGGGGGAAAAAATTGTGTGAAGCACATGTTTGTTGATCTTAGATGTACATAACCTTTGATAATGAACAATAGGAACTGACTTCAAAAAGCTAAGGAAAGAACACAAGTATCCAAAGTAAGAAAAAAATTGAAAACAATATGGGAGTCATGAATTCCATAACCTTTTTATATTGCAGAGTATGATCCTAGTGCTTCCTTTCTGAACTCTATTTAATTTGATTATGCGGTGGCACATCTTAAAATTGGAAGCTTAGCCTGCTGGTTTCTTACTGATCCTTAAGGCAGTCCTGTCCTCTCTATTAGTACAATGCATATGCCTGATATAATAATTACTGGGATACCTAATATAAATGACTGCCCTCTCTATTAGTACAATGCATATGCCTGATATAATAATTACTGGGATACCTAATATAAATGACTATCATGAACATCTTTTTAATTCTATTTATCCTGATATACATATGCATCATCCGTAATTATTTGTTTTTCTTTTATATTTATCGAGATACCATTGTCTTGAATAAAATAGGTAATTTGTTTTTCCACCATATATAATATCAGCTCTTCATGATAGCCATTTATTTTTCTGCTGTTATTTTGACTGTGTGTGTTGAATATTTATACTTTTGGGTAGAAAGTTAACTTTTCTATAGCCCGTGCATTGAAGAACAATGCTATTTCTTATGAAGCACATATATGAACACCGGAAGCGGACATGGACACAAACACGCCTTCATGTAATGTAACTATTCAAAAAAGTAGGTTACAGACATGTTAGGGATATGTCACAAAAATTCTTAAATTTATAGATTAATATATTATATTATTTTTTACTCCTTTAATTTTTTCAGTAAATTTAGCCCTTGTTTGAGCCTCATTATTTGGCAAAGAATATATTTTTGAATAGTAGATCGATGGAAAATGTGTGGTTAAAAAAAAGGAATGTGTGGTTGAAAAGGAGAGAAAAATGTATTTTAGAAAAATGGGGATCAAACAAGGGCTTAATATTATTTGTCTTTGATTTTGAATTTTGCAAGAGAAATCTTTTGAATTAGAGGAGGGGCTATGTTGTGTTAAATTTCTTTGAACTGTTGTACTATTTTACTGGTGCCAATGCAAGAAAAGTACACATAATGAATTAAAACAAATTTGAGATGAAGTTCGTAGAAGTTGTTACATTATGTCGATTTCATTACACAAATGTGTCAATAGTAATTACAAAATGGGCATGTCAGAAATAATTAACATAATAATACAGGAAGCGCCACCCAAGGTGGCTCGAAAAGTTAAAAAATATATAAAGAAAATGGATATGTGCCCTAGAGTGTTTGAAGATGCTTGTTGTTCAATATTTGTCCATCCAGGGGGAGTTTCCATGATTAACAGGCGATATTCGATCATTTTGTTCACCTGCAATGGTTGGCTCTTGAAAGAAATTTCCTTTAGATCATATAATTAGGATTTGTGGCTGCACATGTCTATTTTATGCAGAAGCATACTTTTTCATGTTTAGTCAAGATTGTTTGGTGAAATACTTTGATTTGGTTGTACTTTGTTATGTGTATAAAGCATATATATAATCACCAGTTTCTTGTTTCCAGAAGATTTTAGATTGAAATATTTTACGTGCATTTATCTGCAGGCTGCCTTACGTGGTCTATGTGAAGATCTCAATATTCCATTTCAAGCTTCTATGCTGAAGTAAGAACAAACTATTCCAGAATGTAAAAACCTTTGGGTGTGCGTAAGATCTTCTTGATTAATTGATTGTCATCTTAAGTGAATTGCACTGGTATCCTAGTTTTACAATTAATCATATTTCGTGTAAGAATCTTTCTATTGGACAACCTATAAGAATCTAATTTCCTCATGGTAATGTTTGAACAAGTGGTGGTTGAGTCAGAAGAGTTTGAGAATGAAAGACAATTTGTCTCGCGTTCAAAACTCAAGATATTCATGTCTAGGCAAATATTGAGTATTGATGTTATCATGATACTTTTCTAAGCAAATCTCATTATTATTAACTTGTTATTATGAAGAATTCAGTACTTCGTCGTGCATAAAAAGAAAAAGATGAACTTGTTGACAATGTCATACTATATCACTATTATTTTCTTTAGAAAATTTTGCTGTAGAGTCTGATGATGAGTATCCTCATTATACCCTTGCAAGTTGTGCTCATGGTATTACTTCTATTTCTCTTAAATGCCAGAATTTCTGAACTGCTCAATCATATTATGCCGTTCTTATACATAAATAGAATATTTATTTACCTGTACAGTTAGATTTGGATATTAAATTGTTTGTCATGTGGAAGACTTGTTAGTTACAGGCTCTCCAAATGTGATTGTGCTATTTGTTTCAAACCATACAATTGGAAGTGTTGTGATTACTTTCACCAAATTTATCCATGGATGCTGAACAACCTGTGTGTGTTGACTCACCGATAATGATATTTTCACCATTTCTTCACATTGGTTGCTCTTCTGGAGTTCCTGGCTTTTTTTACATGCCTTGAGTTGACTATCTTCCAGTATCACTGTTATCATTTCTTTTTAGAAGAATGTTTCAATGAGTCATGGAGAATAATGGGGAATGAGAAGGAATTACATGTTGGACCAGTAATTTTTTTTCCCTCAAATTTGCAGCCCCCCAGTGTGTGCATGAATTTGATCTTTCTATTTTCAGATGGGAAGCTGGGCCAAAATCAGTTGATGGGATTTGGGCTCCCTGGTGGTATAAAAGGGTACATAACTCAACAGCTTTTGCACCACCAAGAAAGTATCCTTCGGTATGTAAAAGCAAAATTAGCATATCCTTCATTTTGCCTATTATTTAATCAACATTTTTTTTACAGACTGATGAACATGCTGATTCCACAAATTCAAATTTAGAGTTTGAACTGAGTCACCGAGACAAATTTTACTATTGAGTAAATCATGTGAATTGTGATTAGAGTAATCTGAGTAATGTGTATTGAAGAAAAAATCAGTATAATGGGTCTTTATTCATGTGAAAAAAAGCTGTAGTTTATTGATTCATTTATTGTATAGTTGACCTCATTAGCATAATTAGGGAAGACATGTTAGGGAATAATTAGAGGAATGATGTTAGGGCATAATTAGAGGAGACATGTTAGGACATAATTAGAGGATATATTTATGAAGTTGTCTGGTTTCTTTCCTATATATTTTTGTTATAACCTTTAGAATTTATCAATGGAATAGATGGAATTCCATGTCATCAAAGCAAGTCTCATGCTAATTTGGTTTTTGGCTTAAATTGCCAAAATTTTGGTCTTCTTACAGGCTGGTTTGTTCTTAATTGCTGAAAAGAAGTTTCAGGATGATACATTCTTGCATATTAGAGTATTTTAACCTATTTTCAAGCCAATTCAGCACATTACAAAGCAGCTAAGCCTTTTTTCAGGCTAGTTCAGCACTTTCCAATCTGGTTCAGCCTATTTTCAGCCCAGTTGAAATATTTTTTTTTGGATAGATAATCAAATAATTTTATTAATCAAAAAAGAGTACACATGATGTGTATTAACAATTTAAACAAGAAAGAAAAAACATGAAGTTAGGCAGCCCCTATATAGGATTACTCGCCGCGACATCAAACCAAGTATACAAAGTCAGATAAAATAATTCTCTAATTTGCTTTGTGGACCGTGTTTGGTCTTTAAAACATCGGTTGTTCCTCTCTCCACACACACCAAATAATGTATCGCGGGATAAAATTCCATATAAGCTTGCTATCCTTATCACGAAGTTTTCTCCTCCATGCCCGTAACACATCCTCAATACGTCTAGACAGCACCCAATCAATATGTTGAGAAGCCAGAATATTGTTCCACAACCAATGAACACCGTTACAGTGAATGAAAAAGTGTTCATGCATCTCCCTATCACTCCTACACATATAGCACTACTCGGTTACATAAAAACCTTTTCTACAAAGATTATCCATCATTATTGCATGTCCCTGTACAATCGTCCACAATAAAAATGCCACCCGTGGAGGCAATTTACATTTTTACACCATCTTTCAAAGGAATGAACTCTCAACAGGTCCCAAAAAGTACCATTCCGTGCCAGCCTCTATCGACTACGATCATCATCTCCCAATCGGGGTATTTGTTGCCTATCAGTTCAGCATTCTGGGACCCTTGTCTGTTCCTTTCTTATTGCCCACTTAGCTGTTATTGCCGGGATAGCCTCGTACACCCATACTTGCAATATTTATAAATATTACATATAAAAATTTAATAAAATGTAAAAGTTATAAGGTTTTATCATTTACGAACACGACTTGCGCTATTTCGTACACATCATATTTGTGCTTGGCTTTGACGACCTGGTCAGATGCCCTCTTTTAAAAGAATGCGACGTATTCATAAAGCACTTTTGACCTCATAAATAACTATTGAATATATTAACATCGTCCAATATTTCTAAACAAAAAAGATCGATGGATGTCTTATGGTATTTGTCTCTCAACCAAATCGAGCTTGTATTTATCCTTCATCTTCGAGCATCCATCAAATGCAGTCTTTAATTGTATAGGAGTAACAGTAGACCTGTCGCCAAAAAATTCATTCAGTAATCTTTATTTTGATAAATGTTAGGCCTAACTTCTTCATTTTGTAAGTTTAGCCCTGTAACGAGGGTAAACTTGAATAAGGAGAACTTGACCACCTTCTCGTTCCCTAACTGAAACCACAGCTCGTTACCTTTGATTGACTTAATTAGTCGAAGTAACAGGCCGTCGATGATATGGAGAACTGCATGTATCATATGTTAAAGAATTTCCATAAGCATGAACGATGCAACTTCCCTTTGTGATCGTCGTCTAAAGCATCTAATACTTTCTTGATGTTTTCGATGTTACAGTTGTATGTCAGATTACCCAAAAATTCACTAACTCTAATATCGATTATGAACTCCATCTTGTAATAACAAAGTAATTTAGTAATTAAAATAAGCAAATTTAAACACAGTACATGATCCTCACTGGCCCTTGCAGTCTGTGAGGATTGTTCATCACCAGTTCCTACAATCGGTGAGGTCTCGATCCTCGTCGACCTCCTTACAGTTGATGAGGATTCTATGATTTTTTAAAACTCAAATTTATAACACATTGTACAAATTTAAATCACAATGCACAACAATTAAGTGTAATTTCTTGTATTAATTTACTGTATAGTTGACCTCAGTAGAATAAGTAGAGTGGACATGTTAGGGCATAATAAGAGAGACATGTTAGGACATAATTAGAATAGAAATTTAGGAAGTTGTGTAGTTTTTCCTATATATTTGTTGTTTTAACTTCTAAAATTTATGAATTTAAATGTATGAAATTCGACAGTTCAACTTATGAATTGTCTGTGTTCCATTGTGTCCAAGAGTTTCTGCAAATTGTGTGTGTATGCATGCATGCATGTGTGGGGTATTTCATTGTGCACTACTGAGAACTTCTAACTGGGTCTCTTCAAAAGCTTATAGTATAAATTAATCTATCTTTTTCATATCCTTTGAGCCTTCCCAATGCTATTTGCAATTGATTGCAATTCTTTTTTTTTTA